>JAXQKE010000550.1:0-12329 GCA_037042355.1 Candida sp. Y128-05E
CGGCTCTGCTTGAGGTATTTTATATTGCCGACATTTACTCTAGTTACTCCGGAATTATGGCCGATGTATTTTGTAATCGTACAGTAATTGAATAAAATTACAACAGCACACGAGCAGTAATGTAACCATATAAAAGAATTAACAATGTGTAATTATATATATTATATTGAGTGGGAAGTCTATTGACACTTCGACGTATGATATGATAGAATGGTACATTTCTAACCTACAATAAGTGTGTACTCTTTACTTTTATCTACTTAATTACTAATAGATCTCTAAAACCTTTACTGTTATATTACAAGGTACTATCATCGTTAATAATTGCTCGTAATAATACATTGGTTTAGTATTTCAAGACTAACTTTTATGCCTTTTTAATGAAATTTACAAATAATTGCCTTGATTGATAAACTACAATAGTACTATTGAAATAAAATGGTAATTATTTAGATTTAGAATTTTGAAAAATTAACATCCAAACACCCATTCACTCATAAACTTTGGTTACAGTGATTCTAGTAATGTAATACTTACAAAAATGAATGTTAGTAGTTTTGGGGATAGCTAATGAAACTGCACCAACTACAAATGGTCGTACTATTGGTATAACATGGTAATTTTGCCTATTTATATTTAGATATTTGAAAGTTCTACATCCAAACACCCATTCACTCACCCACTCGCTTCACTCGTGGGCTTGCTCTACATCACATTATTCGCTTCGCTCATAATGTGCTAGTTTTTTCTATTTTTGTATATTTAATAGAGATTAGAGGAGTTTGCTACTATTTATAAGAGTGAACTATGTATCAAATATACATATAGATGGTATCATTAGTAAGCTGATAAGAGATGAACAAATTAATAAACACTTTCTTAGAGATTAATTTGGAACTTTCAACCTTGAATTTATTCAAATTGAAAGTTTTGTTGTTGTTGCTGTTGGTCTACACCAAATCCAAACACATTGTTGTAAGCTTGAGGAGCGGTGCCTTCGTCTTCAATCTGGTCGTCATCATCGTTGAAATATTTCGAAATTATATGGTAAGCCTTTTCATAAATCTTTTCATTTTGGTTACCTTGACATTCGAAAATCTTTTCCATACCACCGGCTTCTTCAATGTATACTGCGTTCTGGTTGTTGACGGTGTTGTTGGCTTCTTTATCCATTTCACCCATTTTCAAAATATTTTCCAATGAGTCAAGAGTGACTTCGATGATTTTGGCGTCGGCAATAGATAACAAGTCACATAATGGTTTGATACACCCTTGGGTGACTAAGTATCTGATTTGATCTGGTCTGGATAACCCACCAGACGAGGCATTGGACAAGGCCCAACAAGCTTCTTTTTTGATTTTATAATCACCTTGTGCAAGCAAACGAATAATTTGAGGGATCAAGTTGGCATCGATGACGGCTTGGATTTGGTCAGTGTTCCCGGCAGTGATGTTAGAAATAGTCCAACAAGCTTCTTTACGGATAGTTTCTTTAGGTGAGTTCAACAATGGGGCTAATGCATTCAATACACCGGCGTTGATGACGTTTTGGGTTTGTAAATCGTTACCGGTAACAATATTCCCAATGGCACGTAAAGCCGGGGTTTGTACGAGGTTCGATTCGTGGCCGAGCAATTCGACCAAACGGTGGGGAATTCTGGCATCGACGACAGATTGAATGGCTTCAGTGGTACCGTCAGACAAGTAAGAAACGGCCCAACAAGCATCAACCAAAGTTTCTGAGTCCGAAGAATAGATCAATTTAGCCAATGTAGGGATAGCTTGTTGGACAATATTCCAGTCTGGTTGTGGGTTCTTACCTCTGCAAAGATTGGACAATGTCCATGTAGCGGTTCTGATAAGCGACATTCTTGGCGAGTTAAAAAGTGATAAAACAGGACCCATGGCGCCACATTCCAAGACATAATCTCTATAATCGGACGAGTCCCCAGCAACATTACCCAAAGCCCAAATGGCCTGTTCTTTAACTTCCAAACTCTGGGATTTCAATAACGCCACGAAGGATGGAACCGCATTGGCTTCTACAACAACCCTAGTCTGGTCAGAGTTCCCGGACGCGATATTGGTCAACGCCCACGCGGCTTCCAACTGTAACATATCAGGATGGTCATTCATAAACTCAACCAAACGGGGGATAACACCCGATTGGATAACTAAATCAATTGGAGGATTATGTTCTCTAGATAAAATTTGTCTGAATTTGATAGTGGCATCTAATTGCTGAGTGATATCATTACTTCTAATCAGTTCAATCATTTTGGGTAAATCTTGTTGCAACTGGATGGCAAATGAAGACTCGTCTTTAGTGCCACCAGCACTAAAGTCATCTTCATCTTCTGAATCATTCCCTTCATTAACATAATTCCTTCTTTTAGCCAACACCTCTTCTCTCTTTTGTTTCCTTAAATCCACTTGATGTGTTTCTCTTCTTCTTCTCAATTCATCATTAGTGAATCTCCCCTTGTTCTTAAAGTTAGTTCTTCTGTACTCTGGTACAAATCTATTAGTAGCATCTGAATCCATGATAAATGTGATAGCTATAACAAGGTGTAAATTAAAAATTGCTTGATTTTACAACCAAAGTTTTTTTCCTGTGAATTTTTCCTGCAGATAAATTTTGCCTATGAAAAAAAGAAAAAGGAAACTATAAGGAAGAAGACAATTACAACTACTACAAATACAATGAATAGACAGATATCTAGAGAGATACTTAAGATATCACAGAGAAATCTTTTCAATAGTACACCCTTTTCCATCCAACACAAGGGTTCTTTTCAAAATAAAGATTATACAGTAGAATCAGATGAAATTGTTACTGACAATAACCCTTGGTCTCCTACTTTATATACTGATCGAGTTTTTGTTAGATTGCCTCATAGTATTAAATCAATTGAAATGGATGAAAAATATAGATTATCTTATTCTCCTTTATATGAAGCTCCTGGTGCTAAATATATATCTTTGCTAAAAAGATTATCGCTTTCGTTTGCTATATTGGGTGCTTATGGTGGGAAATTGTTCTTTGAATCTTCCCAATTTGATGATTTGTTTGCGGTGGGTACTGTAGTGGCAACTTCGTTTCCTGCAGTTTATATCCAGTATAAAACTAAGGATTATGTCACTAGAGTATGGAGATTGTATGATAAAACAAAGGAACAGACTTTGGAGAATTTGACCAATGATGAATCTTTAATTATGGAGAAGTTGAATGGGTTGGGTCTGAAAACTTATAATGAAGTGTTGAAGATTTCAGATAATTCTCAACTAAAGTTGAATCAGAAACAAGGATTCTTTCATTCTTATGGTAATTGGGTCGATGGGAAGAGGAAGTTTTACGTGGTCGATAATATTGGCGGGATTAAGATGGATAGATTGTGGGGGATTGTCGAGAAGAATTCGGGGGTTAACAATGGACGTTATTTGGATGTTACCAGCGAAGCGAGTAATAAGTAATAGTAATACGAGCGGAGCGAGTATTGCTTTTAAGTGCAAAGTTATTATGAGCGAAGCGAGTAATAGCATTACTTATTACAAGGAGTAGTACGAGCGGAGCGAGTATTGCTTTTACGAGCAAAGTTATTACAAAGGAAGTTATTACAAGTGAAGCTAGTAATAGCATCACTGGATGTGAGTAATGACCATCGACACAAAAGTATTGTATTACGAGCAAAGCGAGTTTATCTCTACAACATTAACCAACAACATTAATATTACCCAATCTTCCAGCAACAACTTTCCATCAACAGCATTAAGAACATTCATTACTGCAAAGCGAGTAATTACCATCATTGGTCATTCTTGTAAATATTACATTACTCGCATTAGTGGTAATAACCAACATTACCCATTTGCAAATTCATTTATGAAAAACAAGCAAAGATTAAGCATTCCAAGCATCATGAGATTCTTACCACACATTTCATCATATAATCAAAAAATTAATTATCATAGAATTATCATATCATTATCATAATATCATATTATCCATTCAATTCTTGTATATAATAATTTCAATTGAATGCATAACTTATGATTACGGTCATTGTAGTAATATAGATATAATTACCAGGATATGGAGATTGTATGATAAGTCTAAGAATCAGACTTTGAAAAATTTACTAACTAATGAACAGTTGGTTGAATTTTTATTCCTGGGAGCCATTCCTATTTGCAACCATATAGGGGCACTGATTGTTTTTTTTTCGCAGCCAAAGAGTTTCTGTTGATTTGATTTGATTCAATTGGAGATTGTATTTTTAAATGTAGAATTATTAGTAGTAGTAGAATCTGATTTTCTTATTGTTGTTACTGTTATTAAACTATATTGTTATACTGTTATACTATCTCCTCGCTTACTATTACTTCTTCTTCGTCTATATGTTACATCACGTGATTTCCGCCTTTGATTTCAATCGTTGATAGCTTTGTCTAGTAAAGGTTGTAACACAGGAGATGGGTTTGTTTGGATCTCACAAAGAAGGTGCTACTAAGAGTCTGAAACCTCAGAAACTTGCTGCTGGCTATTATGACCCTCAACATCCTTACAAATATACTAGGAAGAAGGTGGACAAAGATCCAGCTCCAACAGAGTCAACTCAACCTGAAGATAAAGCTGAAGAGGATAAAGATAAGAAAGAAAATGATGAAGTTGAAGAGGAGAAGAAAGATCCAACTCAGTTGGATGAGACACAATTAAACACTAAATTGAATGCGCTATTATACCATACTTCAGATGATTCCATCGCCATGTACAAGAATGATAATACTTCCTCTGATTTGCTCGGGAGATTATACTATGATGATTTCGATTCGGAATCGATGGTCGCTACTCCTATACCCTCGGGTGCTAACACGCCGTTACTATCCCCCAACCATACTGGCGGTGCTTTACAAGCACCAGCTTTGTCCCATTTAGGTTTGACGCCGATTAGTTCGTATGCTTCGATTCCGGGATCGGGTCATACGAAACCCTCGTTCGAACGAGGTATCTCGTTCGATACTTCCGATGACCATCGAAAGTCTCTCACTTTAAAGGTAAAACATCCCCATTTTAAGTTTAGACGAAATAACAATACATTTTTAACTGGCTTTAAAAATGATTCCACTTCTTTACTAGCAGTAGAGTGGTTGTTTGATGAAATGGTCATTCATGGGGATTCGATCGTTGTGTTGCAGGTATTGGATGAAAAGAAGTATAGCAAGATTGATAAGGCGGAGGCCCAGCGAGCCCTAGAGAGATTGAAAGCGTTGAACGTACATTCCAAGAAAGTATCCCTAGTGTTTGAGATTGTTATTGGTAACTCTGATAAGCTGTTGAAAGCAGCCATTGCCGAATACAACCCCCAGATGATGATTATAGGCACCCACAGAACAGACACCGACACCCATAAATCATTGTTGCAGAAAACTTCATTTTCAAAGAATTTCTTGGAATGTGCCTTGGTACCGGTTATTTTGGTAAAACCTAATTACCATTATGTTGAATTCTTGGACGTCCCCATCACGTCAGAAACGTATTTCCAGGATTTGTTAACCCAGATTGATGTATCAGACAGTTATCTCAAAAAAGGTTACAGTACCAAAAGATCACAATCTCCTGCCATGAGTTCAAGAAACTTACTTAGTCCAAGTCAGTCGGCTTTGTCTCCTTCACAATCACGAAACGCTCTATCGCCTGCATCTTCTAGAACTGACCTTCATTCGTTAGTCCCCGATAGAGGCAGAGGCCAGGAACATCTCAATCCATTCAGAGAACAGTCCAAAGAACGATCGTCGTCCCGAAGCCGGTCAGCAACTAGATTAGCCCGGTTCTTCAAGTAAAGGTTTTTATACACTACAATAGACACTATATAATCAACAATTCATTGTTGATGAGATATTATACCATTTACAGTAGAATATTACAATATTTGTAGATTACATAATTTCTCGGTGTAACATTTCAAAAGGTTGCTTTGCGACTGAAATTATTTGATATTTTTCAGACTAAGCTAACAAAGTCTTTGTATACCACTAAATAATAGTAGAGACATGCTGAGAAGAGTTGTAGGGAATCCTACGATCATGATGATTGATTTTGTGTCGCTTTTGATTGGATTTTATGGGATTCATTCCAACATTTTGACTATCGAATTGCCAGACGAGTTATCTGGGGGAGGCCACTGGCAATTTTTAACCAACTTATCGTTGGTATATTCATTAATTGTGTTTGGAGTTGGGTTTTTGGCTCATTTCTTCAAGAGTCAACAGCTTTACGAGTTTAAAAATTTGATCCATCCTATTGGAATTGCCTTGGAAAGTATAGTTGCTATCGTGTACTGGCCATTACGTATTTGGTTCTTGGAATTGTTGATTAGTGATCCCAAGAACTTGAGAATTCCTTTATCGACCGATTTGGCCATCCATTTAATGCCTATAGTATCTTTGTTGATTGATTACCTTGTTTTCATGCCTAAATGGACAATCAAGAACACCACAGCTTTTTTGATTTGTTTCAAATTGACTCTTGGTTATTGGTTCTTGTTGAAATACTTGATTGACTTTGAAAATGGGGGAACTTACCCATATGTGTTTTTGAATGTAGATACTGAACACAAAAGAGTATTTGTGTTCTTTATGGTGGGGATTATAGCTTTCGGTCAGTTTTTGTTGATGAGAAAGTTGTATGATGTTGTTGTTAGAGCTACGAAGGATACGGAAAGGAAGATTGATCAAGAATTGAAGAAGGAATTATGAGCGAAGCGAATAATTTCTTCGATTAACTGGTAAAAGCATTATGAGCAAAAATTGATCAACATTTAAAAGAAGGTTTAAAGTAAAAGGTACTGGAAGGTAGAGTAAATGGTACAGCCAGGTAGAGTAAAAGTAGATGGTACAATATTGGGGTTTTTATTTCATTCATATCAATTAGTTGATATATATATATTTAGTTTTTTTGTTTCATATATGATTAGTATTTAAACTTGTAATTTGGGTTATAAAAATGACCTCTAATTTTGTATATATCTATTAACATTCTTTTCTGAATATATATTGAGCTATACTGAAGGGAAAAGACTTCCTAGTTCATAAAATTGAATAAATCGCTTTGCTAGTTATCAATTTCCATTTCACACGTTGTAATATATAATTGAATTGGGAAGTGACGATCCACTTAAATAAAAGCGGTAATCTTTGTAAGGAGGTTTTATTAGCCAAAAACGGGTATGGAACATACCCCGGATTATTATACATGAGAAATGATATGTATATCCAGTAAGCACCCAACCCGATTGAAGAAACTAGTAAGGATTGTTTCAAGGTAATTATTGGTTTATTAACCATGAATAACAAATACAAATAAGGAATCAAATGGATTCTTAAATCCAACCATAATGAAACATCGAAACTATCTGTATTTAGGGTATGTGGATACAACAACTTTATTGTCCAGTAACTGAATGTGATACAACACTCAATGTTACTGATCAAGTGATAAAACCAGAAATTAGAAAACAAGAAGTTGGAAATTATGAACAGGGTCGTACCAAAAACACCACAATTGGTGAGGAATTGCCAATTGCCTCCTACTTGTAAGTGAGGAGTCAATGGTAATGCTACTGAGTCTATATATCCCAGTCCACACAACACCAAACCTAGCAAATCAAATATCCACATATCAAATCTATTACTATTTAAACTAGTATGGTTAAGATATCAATATTCTATGAATCCTAATCAATACAATGAATCAAAGTATTGTTAAAGCTGATTCCACTCGGCATAAAATTGGAGTGCGATTCAGCCACAGCCAACCAAATTATTAGGGTTACTTTGGTTAGAGCAATTATAGTAATGTAATAGTTACAAGAATTAACAATACTAATAATGGTGTTAATGGTCAAGCAACTGCTTGATCATAATATCTGAAGTAAAAGTTATTGATATCTAAAGTTTATATAGGTTTCTCCAAACCAATTTCAAAGTGCGACCAAAGATTGGCTAACCAATTTTATCACCTATAATATTATTCACTTCGCTTATAATGTTTCAACGACTCAGTAGCACTCGCTTTAATATGTCTAAACCTAGCACCACCTAATGGTTTGCCACCATACCATCTAGTACAAATCACCAATACATTAACCATATCATATTTAATCAAAAGATCTAGTAAAACCGAACCAGCCCCTCTCTCTCCATTATCTTTAAATCCATGAATAATAGAACCATTCTCTTTAACTCTCCATGCAATCATATGAGGATGAGAAGCTTTAGCAATAGATTTATTCTCTTTAGTTAAATGAGATAAAATATTAGGTATTTGATCTACACTAGTTAAAGTGGTATGTCTAGATTGAAATTTTGATTGTTTATCTTTAATAATTGTAGACTCATGCCAGTTGCTAAGACATCGTCTGAACACTCGTAACATGTATCATTAATAGTTACTACTACTACTTCTTCTTCTTCTTCTTCTTCTTCTTCTTCTTCTTCTTCTTCTTCTTCTTCTTCTTCTTCTGGTAGCGCATATTTTCAGGTAGCGCTTAAACCCATTGGAAAATTTTGATTTTCATTACCAGTAGATAGAACTAACACTAATAATACAACATGATCTACTTAAAGAGTTTATTAAACGTTATAGATAACTCAGGGGCTCAAGTAGTAGAGTGTATTAAAGTATTAAGACACGGTCCTAGAAACTTTGCTAAGGTAGGAGATGAAATCACCGTGGTTGTTAAACAAGCCAAACCTTTGAACTCAGAGATTACGGGTCAATCTATAAGTAATAGAGTTAAGAGAAGAGATATATGTCGTGCTGTTATTGTAAGGACTAAAGCTCCATTCAGAAGACCAGATGGGTCCGTTATAAGGTTTGATGATAATGCGTGTGTCTTGATTAATAAAGCCGGTGATCCCTTGGGGACTAGAGTGGGGTCAGTGGTGGCTAAAGAGTTGAGGGAGTTGAATTATAATAAGATTGTGAGTTTGGCGCCAAAGACTTTCTAGCGAGTGAATAATGTTAGAACCCGAAGGGTTCTTCTAAAGATTATAGCGATGCGAATAAAACAGAACCCGAGGGGCTCTTCTTTGTAAAGATTATGGTTCTGGAATAACATAGATTATTGGATGATAATATAATACGAAACTTGTAAATATAGTAATAAACATAAGTTAAATGATATTATGAGTGAGGTGAATGAGCCAAGAGAATAATGTGATGTAGTTAAGATTAACATTATGAGTGAAGGTGATGATGAAGTGAAGATTATAAAGTACACACAATGAGTGAAGGTGATAATAAAGTGATTATAACTTATGAGAAAAGACTATAATTAGATGTAGTGAATACTATAAATTACATAATATGAGCGAAGTGAATGATGTAGTGGATATAATAAATTATGCATTATGATCAAATCGAATTAGCGAAGTAATAGAAGATTATAACTTATAAGCGAAGTGGATAATGTGATGTAGAGTTAAGATTATGTATTAGTAAACTTGGTTATTACATCTTTAAATGAGTTATGTTATAATTATACAACTTTAAAGCAATTACCCATACACCATGAGTATATAATATACAAGTATCTGATTGAAGAATAATAATCTAATTGTATCATAAACATCTAAATTTAATATATCAGTTAATATTCCTGAACAATTAGATAGAGGTAATAAGATGTTACCTATAATTATGAGAGAAATTATTGATAATTAATTATCTGTTTGCTTATTACATCATCTGTTGTATAATCTAAATCATCTAATGGCTTTTAATATCCGTTTGGACTTATAAAACCGAAGGATAAAATAAAAAATAAATATTGTCATTTATATTTTATCTAAGTTGTATCATTAATACTGATAAGGAATTGGAATCCTTCATATATATATATCTATAGTTACAACATAAACATAATTAGTTAGATCTTAATAAGAATATATCATTTTCATATTTGTAAATATACTTTTATTAAATACGTCATTTATAAAAATCTATATTTTTTTTTATTACTGTGTATAGTTTTATTTTCCCAACTACCCCATTAATCATGTTAATTTCATTTGAATCCCCACTTAGTATACAGTATAAGTATAAATAACCATCTTCTTCACTTTAAATCATTTGTAGTTTTCTAATACTTTAGTACTATCTTTCTGAAATGAATACCAATTTTTTAATTTTGGTGGCCGATATATATCCCTCAAATCCCCCTAACCATGATGAAATTACCCTGACTATTAATGATAATATTGAAGATACAATAAAATTCTCCAATCCCTTCATCAAAGAAGATGATTTAAACAAAGGTAAACGTAAATAAATTAGTGGAAAATACTATGATGTATTTAGAATTATACAACTCAATCTCAGGTATTGTTAACAGTTAAAAGTCATTGAAAAGTAATGCACTGCTACAAATAAAGTGGGTTCTGGAGCAAAATCTATGGGTCCAATATGAGAACTGTTGGAAAAAAACAGACATTAATTAATGATATTAAAAGTAAATATGGGTTAGGTTATATATTATTGTCTGTATAATTAGTAATATATTTTATATGGTTATCTTATATGGTTTATTGTAGCGTATTTTTTTAAGGGGTATTAGATCTAGATTGTATGCAATAATTAACTAATTAGACTTTATGACCTCATATATTGGGGGGATCTTTAACGAAAATTTAGGGGACCCATTTATAACTTTATTGGAGATTAATCCAATTTGCATAATTTTGTCAATTTGTAAAAAAGTTGGGAAGTCAAAATACGTAAAATTTGACAAAATGGATAGATATCAATATAAATAGAATATATAACAATAGAACAGTGTTATTATACTCTCAAATGAGTTTATAAACTCTCTTTACGGCTCATTTTATGCTTAAAATATCAACTAAATTTTACCACCTCATTTCGAGTCTCCAGTGACACATTTTGCAGAACAGAAAAAACTGGAAATTATCGTTACCATGAAGTTCTAGCTTGAATTTACATTTAATAGATAATTGTTTATCAATTATTCTATAATTAATCTTCATAAACATTCATTCATTATACAATATGACTACCTTATACATTTTGTCATCTAATATTTATAAATTCTCTGGCTCACCCAGTTAGTTTTTCAGAGCCTAGCCTGAAAAATTAATCTACTAGAATATGAATAGATTTAATTTGAGGATCAAGATACACCAATATACAATTTAGATAATATATATATATAACCGTGCTGAAGATTCAATATATTTACATAAAAAAAAACACACTACTATTTCATACCTTTAATTAAATATAAACCTAAAAACATATCCATTTTATATACAAGTGAAGAGGAAATATTTTCTGTAAAGTTCTACAAACTTTTAATCTATATCTTCCCCAATCTCTTCTTCAACGATCTTTGCGCATCTAGGGAAGCATTCGTGAACCATGGTAAATAAATCTAGAGTTATATCCAGTACAAGATGTCGTCCATATTTACACACGTAACTTCCAATTTCACCGAGTTGAGTAATTCAATGTTACTAAATACTGGTATCTTTATGTCAATATTACACTAGTATGTGATTGCTCTAAGGTGAATATCTGGAAACCGCCAGTACTGGATCGGGTAAAACGTTAGCCTTCTTAATTCCATCTATTGAATCTTCTTATATTACCGAATTTGATAGATTAACCGCGTTGATAGTGTCCCTAGGAATCAGCACTGAAATCTTATCTTTGTCTCAATATTATAGCACTATTAAAACAGCTACCCATTTCTCTTCTTTCTTGGTTATCGGTCGACAAATGTTTCAATAACATTTTCTACCGAGCCAATCAATTCATTTAAATAGCCAATATTTTCATTAGTTCTGGGAGTGATATCGACCAATCCCTTTGTAGAATGAACTATATTGGCTAGCTTATGATTTTTGGTAGGCAATTCGTCCAAGTAATTGTGCAATACTGCAATTAAATCTCTTGGATCATCGAGTTTGGTAGTTAGTTGGGAATACGTACTATTCAAAGTTTCATTTCGTTGGCTACCATTTTCCAATTGACCATCTATTTTGTCATACCTCTGTTGTAGTTTCTGTAGAAGGTCAAACAAGGTTAATTGTATTTGATCCAACTCCAATTCTGGCAGTTTCAGTTGGAAATTTTCATATTTTGAACTGATGGAAAGCAAATTATCAATATTCTGATCGATTAATACTTCATTACTACTTAATAACTGTTGTAACTCCTGTATTTGACTGTTGATTTCTTCCATTTCTGTTAATTCCGTTTAGCACCGCGTAAATTGAGGAATCTATTGAGTCAGAAAAAACTCATTGAA
>JAXQKE010000551.1:0-12188 GCA_037042355.1 Candida sp. Y128-05E
CAAGAAAGAACCTTGTTAGATGAATTGAAACCAGAATTCGCTGTTGGTGCTAAAGCTAAAGACCCAGAAGCTATCTCCTTAGCTTGGTCTGCTGATGGTCAAAACTTATTTGCCGGTTACACTGATAACAAAATCAGAGTCTGGCAAGTAATGACTTCCTCCGCTTAATTTTAATTTAGAAATTATAATTATTTAGGTTGGATTTTAATTTAATAAAAAAAAAAGTGTATATTATTGATTATGAAAATTTTAATAATATTAAAAGGATTGAAATTTTCAAATAGAATGTAATCTGAAACTCTGAAACCACGACAGTGGTTTCTTGTGTTTAGTACAGTAGACACCTCGCACCGATACTCTACATGATTGACTTGTGTTGTGTATGTATTATTTTTAATTTTTTGTAATGTTTTTGCAACCAATTGTGTTAACTATTATCAGTCTCATTGAATAAATATACCTTACCACTTGCACTTCCACCAACAACCCAATTCTGGGTAGGGTGGAAACCGCATACAGCCGGCACTGCTCCACAGGATTCAGATAAATGGCCCATGATTTTACCATGTTGATCAAAAATATCCAAACCTCGATTCATATTGGCAATTACAAACTTTTGTATACCATCTTGTGGTTGTGCTTGCCATTTTGATTTCAAAATGGAAACCCATCTTCCAGTTTGACAGTTGTGTCTAATTTTAGTAAATGGTTTGATTGTATCCAATGGTAATTCTACTTCTTCGTCATCATCCTTTTTCTTGGATTTTTTGAAGTTTGGAGTGTAGTCTTGTTTCCATTCATTTACCAAGGGTAATTGATCATTACCACTCAAATCAAAAACATAGATATTATCATCATAACCATTACAAACCAATCTATTTTCCAGATTCCAATCGACTCCAGAAATTGACAACCTAGAAGTGAATCCTCCATATAAATGTGGAGAATACTGTTCTGAGTAATCGGACCAGTCACTTTTAGACACATTTCGTAAATCCCAAATCCTTAACGATCTGTCTAACGACGCCGTAGCAATTTGATTTGAATTATTGGGGTTGATTGAAAATGACCCAATTTTTTTATCGTGTAATCTCAACAACTCTTTAGCCTTCATGTTAAATTTAGTTCTCATATCATGTTTGTAGAAATTACCTGATAAAGTTGTCAAATATAACATATTTGGATCGTCATGGCACAAGTTGATATCGGAGATTCCCAAAGGGTAGTCGCCAGTATCATATGGATCATTAATATAAACCACTTCAGTTGAGTCGAGCTTATTCAAATCCAACTGACGAACGGATCCATCGTAGGAAGCAGAAATAATCTTGGATGGTGTTGTAGATGGGGTCAAGATACGTGAAATTGACTTTCCATGGGGTTTTAGAATACTAATGGCGGGTTCGTCGTCATTCGATGCATCAACTGCCCAAATACCCACATCACCTGTAGTATCTCCTGCAACGACAATTCTGTCTGTTTTCGCCGAATGGAAATTGATTGAAGTGATTCTATTATGGGTGATTTTGACATCGAGGGGATCAAACTTTGGATAGATATGAAGATTGTCAAACTCTTTACGTTTCAATTCAAGATCTTTGTCGGTGTAATCGATAGGAGTTTGTCGTATCAAATCATAGAAATCACCAGCAGAGAATTTTTCACCCAAGTTTCTTAAAAGTCCCAAGACCTTTTCTTCTTCATCTACATTTATATCCTCAATCTTATCTTCATCTTTTACTTCCTGCTTAACTTTTGAGTTAATAACCTTATCTTCAAATTTCAAACCACCCAGCTTCTTATCAGTAACCAAATCAATTAATCTAAAATCTCCAAACAATCTAGTAGTTTTCAACTTTTCAAGTTCTTTCTTTTGTCTATCCTTTTCCTCTTGCTCTTCCTGTAACTTTCTAAACTCTTTAGGGTTTTCGGTTTCTGTCTTGATACCAGCAATCCTTCTTGACTTTCTACTTGGCTCTACAGCCTCTTTCTTGACAGTTTTAGTTGGAGCTCGTTTCTTTCGTTTAGAGTTGTCAACTGAACTAACTTCTTTTTTAATAGATTTATCCAAAGAGTCCAAATTCAATTGCCGAAGCAATTCCTTATTCCTAAGAATATTCTCTTGACGTTGTTTCTCAAACTCGCTTAGTTTAGCCATCACACTTGGGTTCTAATCGTCTTCAATTGATTATTGCTGCAAAATGTTTTACGCGTCGCACCGTTAAGAATGTCAATTTTTACATTTACGGTACAGAAAATAAATGGCTGCAAAAACCAAATCTAACTGAGAGATTAATTGATATTTACATACAGTATTGGGTTTAATTAGTTGAATATATTCAAGACCAATAAACATAATCAACCATTCATTTAGGGTATAATATATTTTTCTATGTTTTTTCCTTGAATCGTTTATTTTGTATATACAAGGTATTAAAATACTATCCAGTATAACTCGTTAAATACTTTCACTATCTTCCAAGATAGATCTATTAATATTATGGGTATGCGTAGGAAGGAAATTTGAAAAGTGTACATATTTTATTAGTATTAGAATTAAGAAGAACCATCTCCTTCAACAGATCTTCAATGGTTGCAAATGAATATTCTTTGGTAACTCATGTGAGCACTTCAATCACTTATTATCACTTCGTGATATCTCACAGACTGGCCATTCTCAAAACGTCACCGCATAAATATAAACTACCACACACCACAACTTTTCTCTCATCACCTTGCATCTTCAATTTCTGGACATGTTCAAAGATTTTGCTGATATCATTTTCGACGATTGGGTCAACTTGACAAAACACCTTCGCTTCTACTTGTAGATCTTCTACCGGATGCGACAGGATCCAGGGCATGCCTTCCGGTTTGGAGAAACCAGTGGCAATAACCAAATCTCCCTGATCAATAATATGTTTGAATAAAAGGTTAATTGGTTTTCCCGTGGTTACACCAATAACAAAAATGATTCCTTTGCCTTCGCAGTATTCCTGGAGATATTTACCCAATTCTATTGCAGCTGCTTCATTGTGGGCACCATCTAAGAGAATTTGTAAACCATTTGGGAGGGTTAAGTTTTGTAATCTACCGGGCCATATAGTGGACTTTATGCCTTGTTCTATTGAATCCTTGGTGATCCTCCCTTGTAAGACAGGCTTAACAATATCAATAAGCTTTAGAGCTACTGATAAGTTATTCAACTGGTACCCTCCTCTAAGTGGAGATAATTCCACCAATGATTTCGCTTGAGGTTCATTCCCGACAAGAAACAAAGGTGCATGTAAACTTTTGGCTGTCGATTCGATTGTATCCAAAACTACTTGATCGTTCGAATCATCTACAACACAGGGAACATTCTCTTTAATTATACCCGCTTTCTCGCTGGCAATCGCCAGCAAAGTATCACCCAATAAACCTTCATGGTCCATACCAATTTTAGTTATACCTGTGGCAATAACTCCTTCTTCAGTCAACACATTAGTCGCATCCAACCTTCCTCCTACACCCACTTCTATCAAAGCCAAGTCCACTTTTTCCACCTCAAATATCTTGAATGCAGTTACTGTCAATAGTTCAAATTCCGTGCACCCTACTTCATATATTCGATTGGTATGCAAAACCTCATCATTAATCTTTTTGAATTTGTTGAAAGGATATATTTCATTATTTATAGCAATACAATCGTTGTAATATAACATATGAGGCAGAGTAAACCTACCATTTCTAACCTTAGATTTGGTCAATATCGAAGATAAGTATGCGATAGTAGATCCTTTACCATTAGTACCAGCAATATGGATAGATTTGTAGCTGGAAATCTGTGGGTTATTGATATACCCAAGTAATCTTGTTACTCTACTCAATCCTAAGTCAATTGGCATTGGAAGTTGTGGACTGGAAGATATAACCAAAATAGTTTCAAATCACCCAGTCTTCATTAGATCGCATTTTTCACCTGTAATGAAAACGGAGTCTTTAACTAAGGAAGCATTCTTTACCAAGTCATAGGAGCTATAACAACAACAATGAGTATACCACAAGTATCAGAACAGGAAGAGAAGGCAGACAATTATATACAACAGAGATTAGACTCCCTTCATGAGATAGACTGTAAAGTTGTTTCGATATTAGATAATATCTCCAATTTATTTGAAACTTATTCCAATCCAGTGGGCGAAGACCAGGTGAAAGAATCGTTTGTCAAGCAAACACAAAGTATATATAGTATTCTTAGTACGGTAGCTATTGATTTCCGTAAGGAAATACGTTTAATGGATGAAAATATTGGGGTATATACTAAGAATAAAGATGGTGTCATGATACTACCCATAGCTGTTGATCAAAAGAATACTACTTTAGGTAGTCAAAAACTAGGAGATCAATTGAAAGAATTGAGTGGATTGTTGGATAAAACCAAAGAAGATATACCTAAAAATGAAGATACATCTATTATTGACATGGAAGAAGTCAATCCACCCAAGTTTGAGGTACCCGATCAAGTCATGGAAAGCTCAGGTATTGAAAATGTCGATGTAAAAATGAATGATGAGGATGATATTTTTGAGGATATTATGTAAAAGAAAGAATAGGGTTTCTACATATATATCTAGTACTGCCATTGGAATCCAATTGCAGGTGTTGATTCCAAGGGTGTACTTCAAGTGAACCTGGATGATTGAATATATTTGAAGATATGTAAAAATAAGACTACTAAGGAAAGTTTTCTCAGTATCTATAAGATATATTCGAGAATATGTAAAAATAAGGATACTTATTTAGTTTTCTACATATCTAGGCTACGTCAATTACTAGGGAAATAAAAATGCAAGGTTTGGACCAGCTCTTAGACCAGGATCTAAATGTTTATAGAACGTCAAATGTTTAAATGTAGGTGAGAAATCGGCAAAATTAGATTACGGATTTTGGCATCAACCGTCTGAGCATACTCATCCATGCTTATGTAGAAATGGGTTTATGATTACCATATTGTTTAGACATTATAAATACTTATATTGTTATATCACTATAAAATCAGAGGGTACTTAGCTACTGGATAATGTACAATTTAAATTTTGCACCAAATCACGAAATTCTTGTGAATCGTAGAAACTAAATACATTAGAATCCACCCTATCAATTCCAAGGGTGCACTTTCAAGCGCAACGAGTGCAAACTACCTTGTAGCCTATGATTTAGCCAGGTTCCATTGATTGATAGTAACCATCGTTCAAGCAACTCATTGCCATGAACTGGCAATGTAACCAATTCCTAGAAATAGAGTAACAATAGTAGCAAACATTGCCAGTTCCTTGCGGAACTGACAATGGTTGCTTATAACTCCTCCATATACCCCTGCTGGATCAACCTTTCCACATCCGATTTCCTTACATAAAACTGGGAATTCTTAATCAAATTAAACGAACCATACTCCGTTTGCACTTCACCCCCATTTTTCAACACTCTCACGTCTATAAATATATTAGTAGGAGGCTGTAAGTCTCCCGATAAATCCAAGTCCATGAAATTAGATTTATATTTAATGAGCAAATCTTGGTAGTTCTTATAATATTCTTGCTCTGAATGATTTAAATTATCTAAACTCAACATTGTCGTAGAAGATGCAACTGGTTTATTACTAAGATTATTACTTTTTTCATCATCTACCAGTATAGGATCAATATTCAACCAACAGAACTCATCAATTTTCGTAGATCTTAACCTTTCATAAGCGAGTAAACACCGTTTATTTCTTCTCATAGATAAATGGGTTACAAATAATTGACACTGGTTGATCTTATACTCCTCTTCAGTCAAAGTATCTTCTTGAGTTTGTTGTTGTTCAGTTAAATATTGAGCATCTTGATCTAAATCACTAATTTCTTTTAGAATATCTTTAACTGTATCTGTTTGATATAATGGTAGTTCAGATAAGTGAGTAGTTCTCTTAGCTTCTAGTACTAGCTTAGTTGCAAGATCTCCATACATTAGATGTTTAATTAGAATTGGAAATTATCTCTACGCGCGTATTTTAATGGATGCAAAAAACAAACTGTGTAGGTGACATATTTCTTTTAGTGGGAGATTCAAATAGATTGTATGATATATCATATATGATCCATATATATATATAACGTACCTTCCGGTATAAATTGGTGAATAATGCCATATTTACAGTCTGTATCTTTTTTGAAGTAGACAATTATTAGACAAGTCTCACATCTGTTAGATAATCTTTTATTATATATTTTGTTATACAGTCAAGCTAGGCAAGAGGTAGCTTGTATAATCGAAGACAGTTTATCTGGTTATATTGACATCAGATTTCTTGTCAGCAAAAGATTCTAGCTATTATCTATATACGTGAAATTAGATATGCACTTCAAGTTGATTGACAACGGCGAGATGATTTGGGCAATATAATCTTCAATTTAAATTGATTTCTCTGGTTTCATTTCCAATATAGCCTTTTCATGCTAGAATGAATAATGATAGAATTGACCACCTGCATCATCTACTGTTGATCAAAGTACTCCATCACCACATGATTCATCTAGTATTGCTCCAAGTATTCCACCACCATCTTCACTAGATGTACCAACCCCGGATACAAGCTTTTCTGATCCTCAAGGTAAAACTACCCCAACTATTGCACCATCTGATACCACAGTTCTAGAAAAACCTACAGAAAATCCAACTATTGATGAAGCAAGTCCCGCTTGTGGTACTAAAGATCCAAGATGATTTTTACATATGAGTTTGGTTCTATTATTCTTTTAACTGGGCGTTGGGAAGTTTTGCATTCGATTATGAAGTGCGTTCTTTTAAGACAGTCTGGAGCACTGGATGCGAGGACGGTTTCAGATTGGTAAAGAATATTGAAAGCTTTTAGGGCATCTTCTCTTTTTTGGTCTGGAACCAAGTGCTTGAGAATGCATTCTCTAGCAGCATAAAAATCCTGCCCAAGTAATTCACAAAGAATGATGGGGTGTCTCTTTGAAACCAAGGAAATTTTTACTGTAGGTGAATCTAAATTAGATGGATCAATGGGAATGTCGTTCTCCTCTAAGAATACCTTTAAATATCTAGCATTGTCACCTTTGGATTTGGTAGTGTAAACCGAAATCTCGTCTGGATCAGGATATTGGCAAAGGAGCCAATCATTGATAATAACAAGCTTGAGGTCTGAAAGTTGTGCCATCAGACTTAAGGCAACTTGCTGCGACGAGAGGGTCTTTTTCAAGCTGGTGATCTTGTTGACAGCTTCACTTTTCCTGTCCATCGTTGGTTTTCGCCTTTTGTCATTGTTGCTGAATGAACTAAGAAGCATGTCTACTGCTCTGACTGCTTTTTCAGCCTGATGCAATTCCCGAAGCATATGATTGAGCCTGGTTCTGTTGTCAAAACTGAAATAGACTAATATCCTTTCCAATGCTGACTTGACTGCTTCCAAATCTACTCCTTCGGGGAGGTTTTCAACCATCAATTGTCTGATAGGCCAATTTGGTGGGAGGTCGATAATAAATCCAGCTAATTTGGTGAGGATACCTTGAGGGAGCTTTGCACATCTTTGAATAAAAACTTTTAGGGCATCATTGTCGAAATGCATAGAACGAGAAAGTATTATCTCGAGTGATCGGACTTTCAAATTGATGGCAAGTAAATCAGTTTGTTTTTGGGTTGTAAGGTTACTGTAATCACGAGACAGTAATTCGCTCCTTTGTTTTAAAGCCGACTCAAGTTGTGTTCCCAAGTCGACGAAAAACTTTTTCTCTAGTGACTTTAACGTTCTAATAATACTATCCCGTTTAGTTTGAACATTATCCGGTGTTTTACGAACTGGAAACCGAGTAGTTGGTTGGTTGATGAGCTCGGACTCATCTGACATGTCGAGTTTTGATCCTTTATTGCGTTGTTTGGGATATTGAACGGTAGGTTTGTAATCGCTCGCAGCCATATTGTCCTTGTTGGACCAATCATGAGATTCCTGGATGACTGCTGAACCAATGTTCTTCGATCCATTCTTCAACGTATTACGCTCACGATCAGCTTGATCGGCGATTTGCGCTCTCTTGTGAGTATCGAATTGATCTTTCATCCTGGTTGCCCATTGACGTCTTTTGTCAGCAAACTGTTTATTTCCATACTTCTTCATCTCATCGATGAATTTATCGAATTTGAAAATTCTGGTAACCGTGATTATCTGGTCTTCAACTACTTCGTCATAAATACGACCGGCGAGCTTGTTGTACGCTCCAAATGGAGGACATTCTTGTGAATCTAAGAAGAAATGTCTCCTAATTTTCACATTACCACTTGGAGCGATACTGAAATTACATTCCTCGAATTCATTGGTGAGATCAAAACCTGGATATTTCTTGATAACTTCATCACGTTGCTTCTTGGAGTAGTTGTTGTTAAGCGCTGTTGGTTGCTTAGTAGCCATTTTCAGTCAATATTTCATGAACTATAATCGCTTCACCAGATTATATGTAACTATATAACTAATTATTCATAGTAGGTATAAATAACAAGTCTTCAATAGTATGATAAAATAGTGTAAATGTGTATATCTCTATATAAGTTACTTCCATGCAGATTTAAATCATGTGACCAACAGAGATGAATGTTGTATACTAAAGTCAACATGACGATTCAGTAAGTTACACCCTTGTACTTGATTTATCATTCATAGTTAATGGGATATCTCTTTAGAATAAAACATTTATTGGTCGATTTGTAATATTTTTGAATTTTCTGCAATAAACTTAGTAACCTCGTAAACTAATTTTGTTTTAGTTTGCGTTTATTTGATTTTTTCATGAAAAATGAAATCCACGTTTTGTAGCCAGTAATATCATAAAAAACAAATAAATACATAATTTTTACTATCAGTTTAATCAACTACCATGATTATTTCCCAATTTGGGGTTAACATAGAGTAATAAATCATCTTTTAAGAAATTTCCTGTATATAATACAGATCATCACCACCTCAAAACTCGAAAATTTCCATGAAATAAAATTAGCACGTATGGCGCAGTGGTAGCGCAGCAGATTGCAAATCTGTTGGTCCTTAGTTCGAATCTGAGTGCGAGCTAATTGTTTTTTTTTTGGAAATTGATAGCACCATTCTTTTTTTCGTCTACGATAAGAAATTATCCACATCCAGTTAATCAATTGACACGGCTGTAAAAAAAAGCAACTGTGTCTAAATTGAGAAATATTTATATTGGTGGGAGTGAATTTTATTTTAGACAAACTTAACCCAAATGTCAATGTTGCATAAATGTCAACTTAACTTTATCTGGAACTCCATCTGTGTATGGTTGTTGTTTCAATTTCAGCTTCATGTCGCGTGACTTCATTTTTTGGCGATTAGAAAAAAACAAAGAAAAACCAGTTCTGCATATAAACAATTTTCACAAGAAAAAGAACAGATAAAATTAATGGATAGGAGTTACAACAAACAGTATCTGGGGTATTACCACACAATCTTTTATTACAACACAACAGTTTGATTTGCTTTTCTTAGACAGATACATAAAAGTGAAACATTTACACATTTTAATATCAATATTGTCTATTTGAATATTAATTAATTTGCTTACATGTCATTAAACATTGATTCACTTAGTCCGACTGCCAATTCAGCTTACTGTTTTGTCTCCAATTCTAATGTTCATTGTGTTCCCATAGACTCATTTAATGCCTTCTCAGATAAGTATTTCGATAATACTAATACCCTTCTAGATGGAAGTGATTTTACTCCTAATAAATTGTATTTAAGTAATAAGAATTTGTTATATTCGTTAAACAATCCTAGTATAAGTGATGTGGAGGAAATTAATGGTACTGCTAGTGGTCAAGATGAGGATTCAGGACCCTCCGACGATGAATTATCCCAAATTGTTAGCAATTATAAATCCCATTCGATTTATCTCGCTAAATATATTATAAACTTGCCGGAAAATATGGCTCAAAACTTCCCCGAGTTACGCACTTTACTATGCAAGATTTTCAAATGGCAGGACCCCGCCAAGATTCAATTGAACCAGTTAACTGGTGGGATCACTAATGTTTTGTTGTCAATCAAGTATGGCCTGGAAAGATGTCTTGTGAGAATTTATGGCCATGGAACTAACTTAATCATCGACAGACACCGTGAATTCATCTCCCACCTAATTTTGAATTCTCTTGATTTGGCGCCGCCAGTGTTTTCGAGGTTCAAAAATGGGGTTATTTATGGTTATTTACCCGGAAAATCCTTGCAGCCACACGAATTGACAAACCCCAATCTTTACCCTTTGGTAGCGCAGCTTTTAGGTAATTGGCACTCGTCCATAGACTCGAAACTAATTGAAAATGGGGTTGAAAAGCTTAGAAACTTCTCCTTGTCAATAAAGTCCAAAAAACACCCTGCTAGGCACAAGAAGAAAAAGTTCATTTCCACATTCTGGGAATTGATTGAGCAATGGATCCATATCGTTCCCATCAACTCTTCATTAATTGACTCCTTCAACTCCCATCTCTCCACCAATGTCAATGAAGATAACTTGAAAGATGTCATCTTGCAGGAATTCGCCTGGTTGAAATCGACTTTGGAAAAAGTGAACTCCCCCATTGTGAGCTGTCATTGTGATTTACTTTCAGGGAATGTAATCATCCCCAAGGATTATGATATTGAAAAACCTTTGGTACATTTACCAAAAATTGAAGACAACCCCATCAAATTTATCGATTATGAATACATGTTACCTGGACCTCGTGCGTTTGATATCGCCAACCATTTTGCTGAATGGCAAGGCTTTGATTGCGATAGAGCCGCCATCCCTGAACCAAATCTGAAAAATCCCATTTTTATCAAATTTGCCAAAGCTTATTTGAATAATAATGCTGGACCGGAAGAAATTGAAGCATTAATTAATGAAATCATCATGTTTTATGGGTTACCAGGGTTCTATTGGGGGATCTGGGCCATGATCCAATCGGAATTGTCAAATATCGACTTTGATTACTTCACCTATGGTTCAAAAAGATTGGAAGAATATTGGGATTGGAAAAAGAATTATTTAAGTAAAGAAAAATGATTAAAATCTATGAACGAAGTGAATAGATTTATGAATCGAGCTTATCAATAAGATTTTTTACCTTCAATCCTATTTTGCATCTTCAATTCTTTCAATTGTGGCATGTTACAGTATTGACTTGTCATTTCAAATAATCAATTACGTTAACATCAACACAATAATATCACTAACTACAGGTTATACAAACGAGAGTTTGGCGAAACTTAACCACTACTAGACAACGATTTCACGTTTACTAGATTTTGTATACACATTTTAATCTCGAGCATTTATTATTTATTTCGTTTATTATTGAATTTTAAGGATTCGAACTTTATATAGGGACTATTTGACAGCGAAGCAAACAGGCGAAATACCTTCTAACTACTTCAGTAAATCAATTAATACAGTTTTATGAGTTTTTTGAGAAACCAATATGGCCATTGTAGATCCTTTAGCATATTCCTTTAATAACGTGTTTTGTATAGCTATTGCGAAATGCTTTGGTAGATCCTTGGTAGCATAAACTACTTTTCTTATCCATTCATCTTGTAAATGGATCGAAGTCATTGCAATCATATCTAACACCTCATCTCGAAGATCTACTGCAATGATGGGCGACCCAGCAATAGTTTTGACAAACCCAGCTGATGCAACCTTAGCATCATTCTCAATCTCCCACTTATCTTTGCGGTGTTGATTTTTTCTACCCCTAGGAGCTTCGTTAGCCACTACAATTACCTTTTGGGATACATCCACAGAATACAATGGGCTCAACTCTTGCAAACTTGAATTTGATTCTGATACACCTAGAGTAGTTCCCTCTTCATCGCTATCATCCACACCATTGGTTGGGTTTATTTCGCCTTGTAAAACATTGACAATTTCATCATACTCAACATCAATATCACGATTAGCTATTAAATTTCGGATTCTTATTGGTTTATACCCTTTAGTTTGCCTTTTGTTCCTTTTCGTCTGAGACTTTGGTTGTCGAATCGTTATTATCCAGTTTGCACCATCTACATTCGCCCTCTGGATTATCTCATCCTGTGAAGAAGCAACAAATTTATCACAGCTAATGTTATGGCTCCACAAACATTTCAAAATCTCGCA
>JAXQKE010000552.1:0-12119 GCA_037042355.1 Candida sp. Y128-05E
AAATCTTCTGGAGCAACACCCATAACAAATCTTTCTTGCGATTCATTACACCAGATTTCCATAGGAGACATACCTGGTTCTAACGATAAGATAGATCTCAAATCAAAGTTGGCACCTAAATCATTATCATGAACTAATTCCGGTAAGGCATTTGATAACCCACCAGCACCAACATCGTGGATAGATTGGATAGGATTACCTTCGACACCTAAGGAGACACAAGCATTGATAACTTCTTGGGCTCTTCTTTGGATTTCAGGATTACCTCTTTGAACCGAAGCAAAATCTAAAGCAGCCGAACCTTCACCGGAAGAAATAGACGAAGCGGCACCACCACCTAAACCAATCAACATACATTGACCACCTAAAACGATCAATTTAGCACCTGGAGTGATCTTTTTATTCTTTAAAGCCAAACCTGGTCTGACGGCACCCATACCACCAGCCAACATGATTGGTTTATGGAAACCTCTGATTTCGGTTTCACCTTTATGGTTTTCGACTTCAGTAGTTAAAGTTCTGAAATAACCATTAATGGCTGGACGACCGAATTCATTATTGAAAGCGGCAGCACCAATTGGACCTTCAAGCATGATATCTAATGAAGAGGCAATGTGGCCCGGACGGCCAACATCTCTTTCCCAAGGTTGAGGTAAAGATGGAATGTTTAAATCGGAAACAGCAAAACCACATAACCCGGCTTTTGATTTGGATCCTCTACCAACAGCACCTTCATCTCTGATTTCACCACCGGAACCAGTAGCGGCACCAGCAAATGGGGAGACAGCGGTTGGATGGTTATGAGTTTCAACTTTGATTAAAGTTTGTACGGTTTCTTTAATAGATTTCCATTGTTTAGTGTCGAAATCTGGAGCATAGACATAACCTTCTGGACCATCAAATACAGCAGCATTATCGGAGTAAGCAGAAATGGTATGTTGAGGGTTCAATTCGTGGGTGTTTCTAATCATTTTGAAAAGAGAGTAATCCTTCTTTTCACCATCAATGGTCCATTCGGCATTGAAGATTTTATGACGACAATGTTCAGAGTTGACTTGGGCAAACATGAACAATTCGACATCGGTAGGGTTTCTCTTAATGATATCTTTGAAGGCATGGGTCAAGTAATCGATTTCACCTTGATCTAAAGCCAAACCAAGAGATTTGTTAGCTTTTGATAATCTATCTGGTTGAGAAATGATATCAACAGTAACTAAAGGTTTTGGAGAATGGTGAGCAAACAAATCTTGGTACTTTTGAGCATTTTTACCCAAGTAAACTTGTTGAGTCATTCTGTCAGCAACCGAATTGATATGTTTTTCAATATCTTCGTGAGAGAGAGACGAGTTAGCTTTAGTTTTAATTAACAAAGCCATACCTCTTTCAATTCTTTCAACTTGATCTTTTAAACCACAGATATGGGCAATATCGGTAGCTTTAGAAGACCATGGAGAAATAGTTCCCGGTCTTGGTAAAACACGAAGTAAAAAGGTGTTATCATCTAATTTGATGTTGGCGACACCTTCGGAGTCATTTCCGGAGATCAGAGCTAATTCCGATAACTGTTCAGCATTCTTGTCGGAGGCATCGATTGGTGAGTCATAAGTCAATAAAACTTCGACCAAATGAAATTGTTTAGCAGTCAACTTAGTTTTCAAAGACAAGTAATGGATATATTGGGCATTAATGCTTTCAATAATATCGGGTTGAGCCAACCCTTTTTCAAGTTCTTCAGTTAAAGTAGCGATTCTAAAAGCCGATAAGGCTTTAGGACCTGGCAAAATTACGAATTCACTCATCTAGTAAAAATAGATGAATCTTCTGAAAGAATAAGCTGTCAATAGACTTAAGAGTTTCAAAGTAATGAAATCCACTACTACAAAGTCGTATTAATATAACCAGAGTCGTAAAATGCAAATTTATAAATTGCGATGGTTTTGTTTATCTGCAGGAAGTTTCCTTACATCCTTAATAAAGTTAATGCGATGAGAAACAACTAGAAAGAATTTAAAACAATCCAAGAAAGCAATCATGGCTCAAGGAAAGTTAAAACTTAAGGCTAAAGCACCTGCTAGAGTCACTAAGAAACAAAGTAGTACCAAAGCAGCTGCTCCTAGAATCTGTAAACCTAAAAAAGGAGGTGCTCTTCATACTCAGAAATTAACTAAAGTCCATTCGGCTCAGTTGCAAAATTCTACTGAAAAATTAATTTCTAGTAGAGTTGGTCATTTGGAATTACTTAAAGGTACTAGAAGACAAATCGAGAAATCTAAGAGAAAGGAAGAGAAGAAATGATTAATGTTATAGATTTATTAACCTTTCCTAAGAAGGATTTAGATATAGTAGATAAACCAAAGAGTATGGGTCCTGAAAATGAAAATGTTGTTATTATCAGAAACGTTTCAGAACCAGTAAATATTATTCCAGATCTCACTGCAGTAGATGCAGGTTTAAGGAGACAAAGAAGAAGGGGTGGGTAAGTGCCAAGGATTGATTTACAGTGATGGGTTATATATAATTGGTTGGTATATTAGATTAGTTTATATATGTATAATTTATATGTACATGGAATGTAACATGCAAAGTAAGTAGGATATTTAGCTCTTTTTCTTAATTTGGAATGTTGGTAACAGGGGCATCCTCGGCTTCTAATTCCAAGTTCTTACGTTTAATTTGGGCTTCTTGCGATTGAACAAAGAAGATAAGAATTGACCCTAAAATGGCAGTTGCTAAAGTCAACATGGCGTTGATTGGAGTAGGGTTACCCTTGAAATACCCTTTTGTTAAATGATCGAGTAATTGTTGCAAAATATTGAACGCTCCTGAAATGGCGATTGCCGATCCATACAAGACCCCGAAATTGTCAAACCCAAACACAATGGAGAAAATGTGGGAGATGGCAGTATAGTAGAAAGGACGGTATACCACAAGGACGAAAATACCAGCATATGTTGCTGGTAACCACGATAATAACCCCATGACCCCGACAAATACCGAGATTACCGTCAAGATTAATAACACCACCAATGTGGTTAAATTGTCTAAAATCATTCCAATGAATGGGATGGCCAAAAGACCACCTACAGGTAATGCCAAGTCGAAAATGTGGTTGACCAGGGTAGCAATATCCTCATCATTATACAAATAACGTTCTTGGGTTTTGATAGTAGCAACAAAGTAATTAATTCTCAACATTTGTACGGTAATGAAGAGAGTCAAAAGGATAAACCACGATGATTTCAATTGATCGATAGCAGCGTAGCCGTGTAAGATACCATACACTCCACCGGACTTGTGCACCAACTTATCATCGGCCTGTTGTTCATAAATCGATTTCATCGAAGATCTAGTTGAAACTATAGAAGCACGTCTATCCAACAATAAAGAAGTGGTTTCGGTGATTTTAGGTTGAGCATGTGGAGCTGCAGGGACATCTCTGTCTGCTGGTAAGAGCAAATCATCATCCAAAGGTCTACCAGTTTCATCGATAGCAGTTTCAGCAATCTTAGCCAAAGTACCCACTGTTTTGTAGGAAGTATGGGGCATGATGAAAATCTGACAAAGCAAGATAAACACAGGTACGATTAAATACCAATTAAAGAAAATTGATAATGGAATCGCTTCCACTTTAAAGTAAAGCACACGATAGACTAAAAACAATGCAGACGACGAGTCAAATGCACCAGTTAATAAAGCCAAAATCAAACCCGAATTCTTGGGGAAACTGTTAGCCAATTGGAAACAGGAAATGAAGACAAATGGACCACCTAAGGCTAATAAGGAATACCCCGCCAAGTAACCATCTATAAATAAATTTTCACCATATTTCAAACAAATAGAACCTAAGGCAATAACAATTGAACCAATAATTCCAGTAATTTTAGGTCCATAAGTATCTAAAATCGACCCTACTGGTAACGCAGAAATATTAGTAACCATACAAGCTAAAGTGAAAAGGAAATTCAACGACAAATCCTGATCAATACATTTTGTGATTGAATCTCTCGAATGTAAATCACATTTATTCTCATAAATACCTTCAGCAATCAAGACTGGTTTCAAAGCAGCATAACCGAAAACAGGGCCCGCAGCCACCAAACACCATGCAATTGCACAGGAAACCTGGACTATCCTTGTAGTTAAAGAAGGTAAAGCGGACATAGTTAATTGAAAATTTTCACTACTTCAATAAAATTTTCACTTACTTCAATTAATCTGATTATTATATAGATAAGCAAGTTGCTAAAGC
Organism: Candida sp. Y128-05E; assembly: GCA_037042355.1. Taxonomy (NCBI): domain Eukaryota; kingdom Fungi; phylum Ascomycota; class Pichiomycetes; order Serinales; family Debaryomycetaceae; genus Candida; species Candida sp. Y128-05E. Next base: position 4,250 of record JAXQKE010000552.1, read on the forward strand.
GTCGTGACCTGCAGATAAAAATTAATTTACGATGGATTTAAATCGGAATCGACCGAAGAAAGAGTAGATAGAACAAATACATATAATATAAGATATACACTTTCTTTTATTTTATTTTTATTATTCCTAACTAAATACAAATTTAATGCATAAATGCATTAAATTTTTATAAATACATTAAATTTAGAATGGAGATATATCCTGTTGCACATTCCTATAACTCTTTGTAGATTTTGAAGCTATATGGTATAAATGATGAACACAAATAGCAATCATATTCAATACTACAAACCCAGCAAATGCTAATGCAAATTGTATACCTGGTTGTTTCAATAAAGGTTTTGAAGTAGTTTCCAGAGTAGAAGAAGAAGACGATTCTTCCGAATCGTCTCTTCTACTAACTTCTAAATACTGTTCTGTAGTTGGAGTCGTAACTAAATTTTGTAAATCATGTGGTTGTGACCTGGAGTTATATGTTGTTATCGTCAACATTATCAAACATATTGTAATAAGTATAGCAGTATACTTTCTAAAGTTCCCTCTCTTCTCTTCTACCTTGTTCTGTTTCTCCATTATTCCTTACGTATTTCCTTTGGCTATTAACTATTCACTGCTATTTCAATTTGATGGCTAAATTTGGAAACATAAATAGAGAAAATGTCGTGCAGAATGTCGTGTTTGATCTAGAATTATGCGCGACATAATTACCCTAATACTAAACCAGTTCTAAACTGAACTGATGTTTGACAGACAATAGCAATTACAGGTGTGACTTAAGATTTGATGGACACGTAGATTTAGATTTAGGTTTTAACAAATTAATAAATATTATAAAATTTTCTGGTACTCACTATCTGAACACTCTAAGTAGTAAACTTACAAAGAGCTACTAAGTTTGAGAATATTGAAACATGAGAGTAACGAAAATTAACTCACGACGAGAAAGAGAGATTCTATTAATCTGTAGAATACATGGAGTTAAGTCGATACAAGAGTAAACCGTTCTGAAGCAACTTATGTAATTATGAATGATTCAATCTAACATCCAACCAATGAAATAATAATTAGTAACTGAATAATTTAGATGAAACATCAATAATCATAAAAAATATTGTAAAGGATGTGATATATCATACCCCTTTAGAAACACTGGTAATAATGTCGTTTTAGAAAAGTCGCTTTACGATATTTCAATCCACGTGACTAAATTTTGATTTTTTTGCATCTCATCAAAACTCAGCAACAGTTTGTTAGCAGTTAAGCTGGTAAACCCAAGGTTAAACACATTTTAAACACAACTTACAATTCAATGTCGGGGATATTATTTGAAGATTCTTTTGTGGTGGAGTCTGCTGACCCAGGAAGATACACTAAAGTAGTGCGTATCACCGGTAATTCTTCTACACAAGCCGATATTAAAATCACTCTTGACATTAACAGTGAATTATTCCCTGTAAAGGCCAATGATTCTTTGACTATTGTCTTGGCTTCTGTCCTTGGTAATGAATCTTCCATGTTGACTTCCAATGGATCTTGGAGACCTCCTAAGAACGATGACCGTTCTTTAGCTGATGATTACGACTATGTCATGTACGGTACAGTCTACAAGTTTGAAGAAAACTCAGGTGATGACAAAATGTCTGTCTACATTTCTTTTGGTGGATTATTAATGTGTTTACAAGGTGGTTACCGTTCGTTATCTAACTTGAAACAAGAAAACGCTTATATTTTAATCAGAAGGTATAAGGATAATTAGGTGTATATATTAGCATTGTATATGTATTTGTATAATAAATGTTTATGGGATAAAATGTAGAGAATTTATGGAAATTGTTGGTTTTTGCTGTTGGAAGTGATTGTTCATTGTAGGTCTCTATATAGTGTTCTGTTAGGTAGTCGACTCTTGCTCTGTTGTTTGCTTGTTTGTCTTTGTCTTTTTTTGTCTCTTTTTTGTCGTTCTTTTGTTTGTCTCTCTTTAGATAAATTTAATTTCGTTGCGCAGTTGCATTATCAATCATGAACGATACTGATAAACGTATGTTTGCTCGGAACTAATATACTATAACCCTACTAACCTTTAGCTGATGCTTTGTTACGTCAAGTACCTTTAATCAAATGCCCTTCTTTCCAGCCTCCCAAACCAATCACTTTGAATAATAATTATGAGAAATTGATTCCGACTTTATATAAATCAGTTGTGCCTCCAAAGATTAGTTTATCCGACCAGGATATTGTCAATTGGTTAGATGATATGAATACTTGGAAAGAAAAGTTAAATCAATCTTTAGATAAGAATGATGACTTTGATATTTGGTTGCAAAAGCAACAATTATCTATTGCCCCCGGGTTTGACTCGTCAATCATGAAACCGGTGCTGAAAAGTGGCAAAGAGGTTAAGAGTGATAAAGAGATTGATGATAAGAGTGGTGAAAAGATTGATGTATTGGAAAAGACTGGTAAAAAGGAGATTAACGAATTGGATCAATTATTTGGCGAAACAAAAATTGATGATAATTAGTAGATACCAATGGTAACAATTGACATCTAGTGAAAAGTTTTTATTCGATATTGATTCGATTTACGATAAAACATGCCCAGTATCAAACTAATTGGGACAATAGGTTGTATAATACATCAATAGATCTAAAAAGTCAAACTAGAACCAGCTAATGTGAAATACCAGTTTTAATTGCTTGCATGATACATCCTTTGTTCCATTGTATTACAATCGGGTATATGTAATCGTTCATCGTAATCCAGACTCATATTCATAATTGCTGGGGCATGATGGTGGGATATTCATTGGTTCATACTAATTATAACTACAAAAATGGTAATATCCACTTCAATATAACCGATATTACTACTTCAATCCGTTTATCTATGAAATTTATATTGATTCAGATGATTTTATTCTACACTTTTTATTTGTTAAGCATTAGATCATATTGTGTTAACTAATATGTACAGTAATATATGTATTTGATCCCGGATATACATTCTCCTGGAGAATATATTCAAGGAACGCAACCCAAAATTGTCCGATTTCGATGTCATAGATATAATAGTAACTAAATATAAGTATATATACATTTCAATAGATTATTACTTACAGTAACCGGGATTAATTTACATGGGAGGTATATATGATGATACTAATTACAAAATATTGAATAATCCTTGGCATCGTCTACTACACGTCATAATTTCACCTAGAGAATGAATTCTTTCTAGCTTCGATACTAACTATAATGGTGCATTTATCGTTTCAATATAATCCTAACTGACAAGATGTTACATCGAGATGAAATTTTCAATATTGTAAATGCATAATACAAATCGATTTTAAGGTACCAGTCGCAGAATATCGCGTAATATTTCTTTTTTTAGATTACTTCAGCCTTCTATTTAAACTATTGCCTTCGTGTCCTGGCTTAACATAACACGATAGAACAATGATCTCCTGCAGTTCCATTTCAAACTGACACATTCTCAACATAGCCTTGACTTGGCGTTTGCATTTTTACCTAAAATTTAACTTCCAACACGTATCATAACCAACCATTTCTATTTTATAATAGTTAAATTATTTTTAATATTTTTTTTTTTTATAAAACTTCTTTAACAAAGTATTTATGTGTTATTAACATTTCAATAATGTCCAATTTGAAATCAAAATGGTGTGCTATACTAAGATCAAAGAAATTGATGGTAATCTCGTTGATTTTGATAACAGTATTTTTGCTTCATGGTAGTTTTCTCCCCCAACGCGAAGAACAAGTAGGAGAGATTAATATTGTTGAATCGAGGGTGTTGGTGGATCCATATTATAACAAATTAGACTCGAGCTTGACTCAAGAACAGAAGTGTAGTAAATTTTTCAAAAATTTGAAAAATTACCAACCTCAAGGTATTGCCAAATCACTACAGGAAGAGTTTGACTATAGCTTATACGATAAAAAGAAATGGTTGTCTTCGACTATAAAAGCTACCAAATTCAAACTAGCTAGTGAAAATATCAAAATCACTGATGATGTGAAACAGCAAATAAGATTGGCTTACCAGAAAGCGATCAAAAAACTTTCCAGTTTTGAAAATGATTTATTTAAAGATTTCAATATCATGAGAATCCATGCCAGTTGTAATCAACTTGTTGATTTGTCAACATTTCAGCAAAAATTATACCCTTGGTTATCATTAAATCTCCCCCAAAATGAGGCGAGCCCGGAAAATGGTCCCCCAAATTTTTTGCAGCATTTGAATACTACTTCGAATGGTAAAGGAATTGTCATTCCAATATTACCAGTGAAGGATACTCACATGAGAGATGAAGAAATCATCAAATTAATTGGAAGTTTAAGATTATTGAAAAATAATTTACCCATACAATTAATTTATTTCGGTGACGATACTGTCGACCAAGAACCATTAAACAAGGCTGCCACCGAAGAAATCTTGCATGTTCCTGAATCTTATAGCCAATATTCATCCACTCCATTTCTTTCGAGTGACTATCCCATACAAGATATCAAATATATCAACATTACCCAAACAATCGATCGTGAATACCGCCATAAGGTTAATGCCAACTTTATCTATTCAGCAAGTTTGATATTCAATACTTTTCAAGAAGTAATATTATTAAATCATCAAACAATCCCCTTGTCTAACCCAGACAAACTCTTCGAAAATGAAGATTATTTGAAAACTGGTAATATGTTGTTTAAAAATCCCGCTATATTATCCACCAAACCCCGGAAATTGAAAAATGGATATAATGAAGTAAATCTGTTGATCCAAAGCTTATTGCCCCAAGATAGAGATGTGGAAGTTTTCAATTTAGTAAAATCAAACACCAAGTCGGCTAATCGTATCTTGAATCAAGGGTTTCAAAAACTAGTTGATCCCTCAATGATGGTGATTGACAAGGCAAAATGTTTACATGGTTTGTTAATAGCGACAAACTTACAGTTTATCAATTTACTCAATGGTCGATTCCATAACTTCCAAGCCGAATTGAACCCTGATTTCATTTGGTTAGGTCAAGAAATTGCAGGTCAACAGGAAATCAACTTCAATAATAACTATGCGGTTGCTGGTGGTATATTGACTCCGCCATTAGGTAAAGACAGGAAATTGCTCAATCAATCCGAAGAACTTTGTTCTTCGTCTTGGGGTCAAATATATGACGACGACAATTTCACCTTGCTATATATTACCACCCATCAGTTGGAAAATTCGAAATGGTTGGACGAGTTGTTCCCGGCAGCATTACAAAGAAAATTCAGCTATCATGTAGAAGAAATTGTCGATAATATATTTGACAAGGGTTCTGATGTCAAACAAACAGTAGGTTCGACTAATGATGATATCTACAGGAGCAAACTTTTACACAATCCATTATACATCGAAACAGTTATCAAACCACCTACCTTGGATGCACCTGTGGTAGTTAAAGATGCCACCGAGCCCAAGAAGGCGTGGATATTACAAGAGGGTTTTGTCAGCGACCAGGGAAACCCATATTATTGCACCTACAACATTGTCGGTAGTTTAGCAAAAGGTAAAACTGGTAGCATGATAACATTCAATGATTCAATTCAGAAAAAATTCAAATTCATAATAGATTTCTGGCTTCAAGATTAGGCGTCAGAATAAATATTTTTACATTAGGTCATTTCTTTAGCTTATAGAATAATTGCATATACATTTCATAATAACTTGGAGTAAATGACTACGTGGCAATAAAATATGGATAACCTCCATTGAGTATCATTGATGGCATCAATGGCAGCAAAAAAGAATCGCTGCAGACAGGATTCGAACCTGCGTGGCCAAAGACCATTGCCTATCAGCAAATACTAGCAGGGCAACCCGTTAACCACTCCGGCACTGCAGCAATTGGGCTAAACGCGCCTATGGTTGATTGAGAAAGTTTTTTTTTGTCGACATGAAAATAAAAAAAGTACCACATTTGGAAAAAAAGCCGCAGGAGCCGCAGAAGAAAAAAACAAAAATTACGCAAGAATTGGTGACAACAAATTGTCGGGTTATCCTGGTAATAACCACAAACTCTATTTCCTCTAGTGTCTAGGCAATATGTAATTATTTCTAATTGATCGCTTGTTATAATATCTAAATCATTTATCGATTATCATGTATGGAATAATCTTCTCCGATGTGAATTGACGAAACATTGGTTGAATTACGAATTTGTTTTGTCAATCACAAGTGAAGTGTTATAATCTTAGTGGGTAGTAACTGTTAGAGTATGAAGTTTTATATCCTATTTGAAAACAGATCAAGAAATACTATTGGTGATATTGTAGAGCAATATAGATCAAATAACCACATTTGAAACAAGATTTTTTATTTTTTTACAAAAACAAAAAACTTGCTACAAATCCTTAGAAAAAAAAAAAAAATAGCTTGCAATCGATAACAAATAAACGAATAGCTGCTACCAGAAAAAACAACCGCCTTAGAATTGACAATATGACAAGCAACCGCAATAATCCAACAATCTTCGATACCACTCAGCGATTGGATAATTGTAAATATTTTCTACTTTATACGAGGCGGTACATGGAAAAAAAAAATTGCTTGGCCATGTGTTGTATAGTGGTACGGAGTTCAATGCAAGTGTAGTATCTCAATCGCTACACTATCTCTTATCTCTACGTGACCAAACCCCTCATCGAAGCAATCCAATGGTTCACCCACAACCACACGCAGGCACCCCCGCACACCCCTGTGGGTGGGTGTGGTTATTTATGTTGAACCAGATTTGCAACGAAACGTTGTATCCCAAAATTACGGCCAACAAACATCCACTGGTATGTAGTATCCCCCAAAATATCAAAATCTACAGTGTGAGATATCGCTGCGAGATTAGTGCGAAGTACATCTATTCTATTTATAACTACAGCTAGTAATTATATCTACGAGCTCGACGTGTCTACTCCATAGAGGCCCCGCCATATATCAACCCAGTCGATATGTTAATGTTCTCTAGAATAACCTTCTGTACATATTCCCTACCACGACTTCTGTGGAACAATTTTTTAAAAATATCTTCCCAAAAATATTCCCCCATTCTTTTTTTTTTTGGTGGTACAGGTGGGTGGATATACTGCATATAATATTGGTTAAAAAGGGGAGAATTTGACCAAATTTATAATTTTAACAACAACAACAATGAGTGGTAAAAAACATACTAAATCGCAATCTACCTATGTATGTATTATCAATTGGATTGGTTTTGATATGGTGAAACAGGTTTATTTCAACTTTTTTGAAAATTAGACAAATTGAGTTCGGAACTCAGTATGGATTGATGATTCCCGTCGTGCTCGATATTAGTTATGAAGTTGGTCTGTATACTAGTGTACTGGTGTACCGGTCGAACATGATTTCATATCTTTCTTGACATTGTTCAATTGCCGACGACGTTGGTGTCGTTGACTGATTCGTTGATCCAATCGACTCGTCGAATCTTGGCTGCAAGATTGCTTGATTGAGATCCAATCTCACCAGGTGGGAAAAAAAGACTTTTTGAGGTTACTTCTGCATTGTTGTAGGGGTGATCTCACTGGGTGTAACCACTAGGGTTGGGTTGGGTTCAGTTGGTTAAATCGCCGAGTGATTTCTTTTGGGTGATATCTGTTTTCTCGTAAATTTGATAATTTCTTCAATTTGATGGCCTTATTCAGCCAATTGCTGAGCAATCTTCACCATAGTCATTTTTCATGCTGTTCCAGCACTTTTCACTGTATTTTCTTGTCTTTTTACTGACATTCTAGGCGTTTGACAACACAGCAACTAATGTCGCTGCTTCTCAAATGAGAAATGCTCTTAACAATCTTGCTGA
>JAXQKE010000553.1:0-12067 GCA_037042355.1 Candida sp. Y128-05E
ATTTTTGCCTATTGTGCTGATAGTGAGCTACCATTAGTGAATAGCTACTTCAATAAATTACTCAAGTTTGATCCAGATTATAAAGGAGATGAATGGAAGAATATCTCATTGGCTTTGGAGGTAATCAAAAATAATTATCTTGTTTCATTGAATCAAGAGTTAGATTTCAGTCTAATTGAACAAAAAATAACGATATACAAAAATTCTATACAACTGCTTGAACAGCAGTATAGCACTTCTCCGGATTTGCATGTAATGAAAACTAACTTGGCCTTGTTTGAATCCAATATACTAAAATTTCGAAATCAAAAGTATGGACTATCGTCCTCTGCCTTAAACCATCCATGTATGTCTGCCCGATTGTTGGATCTAGTAAAGACCACATTTCCTGGGGTGGTGATACATTCACCCCAGGTTTTGCAATTGGAAGCGGATATGCGCTCGACCTTTTGTGTATTCTCGTCGCTGGTCTATTGTTACTATAAAGAATTCTTGACAAACATACCCGAAACAAGAGATCTGTTGCTACAGAGGATGAAACGATATCTGTCACGTACTACCAAGTTGCCCGGTGTAAAATCCCCCCTATTAGCTACTGAATTTGGATTGGATTATGGTGATTCCATTGTCAACAGTAAAAAATATATTCCTCCGGAACTATATATACATGGCATAACTCTGGATAGACAGTGGGAATTAATAATTACGCTACAGAAGTCGGGATTTTATATTAAAGATGCTGAAATTCTAATTCACCAAACTCTCGTTAATCTCCGGCCGTTGCATTTTCAAATAGTCAAGCTTCAAAACGTTACCATAAAGCAAATCTTGCTTCATGGGCTTAGAAGAATCAGATTTTACACAAGACCTGTCATTCACGAATTGAACGCCTTGGTGTCTGTTTATGAACAAAGTAGGCAATATTTAGAATTCAGCCCTGCCCGACAAGCTATTTATGATGATATTAAAGAGTCGTTGAGGGCAGTAAGAAAGAAAAGGGAGAGATAATTATACCACATATTTTGTAGAGGTATATAATTGAATATGAATACATTTGAAAATTGATAGTATAAACTGTAAATTGTGAGGTAGAATGAAGTCTAAGTTCGATTCAATTCCTATGAAACATCAAATACAAGTATTGCAACCGCACACTAAATTACACTACAATGGCTGCAAAAAATATGGAGAACGTCAAAAATTGACCACGAGTAACCGTAATTTAAAACGTCCGAAAAATTGTGAAACGACAAATTAAAACCATTTACAAGCTCCTACTAACTACTACTAACCAACCAACCAATTACAACTCCGCTATCTATTATCTAAATTTCTCTTTCTATTAATTTTTTTCTTTAAACTATAACTATTAAATATAAAAATACAAATTAGCATACTAATTAAAATATTCTAATGGAAACTTATCTGGAAATTGTAAACAACTCCTCCAATAAATATTCATGGATAAGACCTGCTTATCATGATCTATAATCAATCTATGAATTCAATTAGTACTATTAAAATGATAATTTTCATGATAATCTTCATTATTTTTTGTAGAATAAGAATAAGCTGAATAATGTGAATGGAAATGATAATGTAGATTGTGTAGGAAAGAACAGCATTTGGATTGGATTTTGGATTCTTCATTCAAATTATTTGTGGAAAAACATTTGGATCGCAACTTCTTCATTTCGACAGTTCTTCTTTCAAAACAAGAAGATTGTCGAAAAATATTCCCTCTAGCCTAGCCTAATGGATCGTGTTATAAGCAGTTATAATTAAAAAGCCAAAAGAGAGATATACTACTCTTTCCTGGTATGAATTGAGGATCTTGCTATTGAAAAATGTTGAAAAACAAATTCCAATCACCACATCATTGAAAGTAAGTTGGCTGAAACCATAAATAGTAAACATATAAGGATTGGAATAAGCATACATTATTTGTAGCAAGCACTATCGAACGGTGCATCTTCTATGATGAAATTCAAAAATTTAAAATTAAATCTTCTTCTAAGCAAGGAATCTTGCTTCGCCTGTCAGTACTCTTAATCTTGTCTCGCTGGAATGTTTTCTATCATCTTGTCAGCAAGGTCGGTATACGTATACTCGTTGATTCGCAATTAGCAGCTTCAACTGACTTATACCATTGATTGGCAACTCCACTGTCTTCATTTTAGTTTCATTTTAACGTCATTAAACAAGTTGGATATAGTTATATTTGTTGCATCGCAATTTCAGCTAGGTTTTTAACTCCATTTAAGCAAAATACACTTATACTAGTTGCCACGGCTTCCGATAGGTTTTATCTTCATTTAGGCACGTTGGATGATTATACCCCTTGCTTCAGTTCAGTGCTTTGCAACTTCAATACTTATACCGATGCTTCTAAACTTGATTCTTTCGCAAATTACTTATACTGTTGTGTTGCAACTACTATAATTCTTAGCTCCGATATTCGGCAACTTCAATCGTTGCTTTGCAACTTTCTATGCTTCGCTTTCAGTAGTATATTGGTTGCTTCCTCTCTTCAATTGAACTGCTTCGCGCTTTCAATACCCTTCACAAGTTTCAATACGTAGCTTCGCAACTTTCTTTCCATGCTTCGTGACTTTTTCGCTTCAATGTATAAACCGTTGCTTCGCAACTCTTTATCCTTCACAACTTCAATAATTATACGGGTGCTTCGTATCTCGTTACACAACCCAAAGCTCCTCATTTCAATTTAACTCGATGCTTCACTTGTTGCTTCGCAACTCGCTGGCATGTCGTTTGCATCTCGTAAATTGATGTAAATCACGCTGCTCATCTCGATGCGCTCGTTGCTTCGCTCGTTGCTACGCAACTCGCCCGCAACAAGTTCGCATCTCGATTCGCCGCTACAACAGTATATCCAACACCAACCCCACATCATCGACATTCTCTTCTGATATATCCTTTAAAAACGGCAACAAGTCCAACAATTCATTATCATGGGTATCACTGAACCAACTTGAAATCGGGATCGAATGCTGTGGGTGAAAAATATAACTTGCCGGGGAATTATCAATAATAATTGAATCTGCAAGTGGTCGTCCTATTTGCGACAAATTTTTGATGAAATTCCCCTGATAATTATAACAGGAGTCTCTGAATAAACGATGATGGATTGTGTGGTTAATATCCAATTTATTAAGTAAAGGATCACCATATTTAGCTACCGAAGCGGTAAACACCACCACTTCAAACCACTGGCCTACTTTCTTCAAAAACTCATCTACACCCGGTCTTTTAATCACATAAACATGATGAACTTGCTGGTCTATTTCCACGGGAATAACAAAATCGGCAGTTCTAAGGTACTTGAAAGAAGAATGGACAAGAGTCTCATCCAAGTCTAAAATCAAACACTTTTTACCTTTAAACTCTGGAGTCTTCTTTGGTAATAACCAACCGGTTTCCTCATTAAACGCCTGTCCCGGCTGTAATTTTTGTAAGAATTGCATATCTAAGGTGTGATTTGAGGGTTGTTCCATATCAATACCAGCAGTTTCTGCGGTAGCAGCATCGGAAGAATCTTCTTCCACTTGGTCTACATAAGTACCCATAGCTAAAGGATCTTGAGGGTCTTCAACATTATTATCGGCGGCAATTACGGGATCCTCTTTTTTCCTATCAGTATCATTAGTATTAGTAATAGTTTCAGTTTCATTGATGGAATCTTCTTCCTTCAACTTCTTGGGAGTATTTTTCTGTTTGTTGATGGGAGTGGAAGTGATATCATTAGTGGTAGATTTATTAGTAGGAGGTGTATTAGTAGGTCCTTTATTGATTTTATTAGAATCTGTTGTATGATCATCTTCATTGATACCACAGCATAGTAACAGCAGTAATAGTTTATGCATCTTAAAGAAACTACTGTAGAAGAAAGGAAAGGATACTAAGTTGTTGGCTTGAATTGAGAAAATAAAAAATGGGATTTCATCCAGCGTTTTAGTGCACACCAAAATGAAAAAAATTAAAATTAAAATTAAAACAAAACAACAAAACAGACAAACGATTTCAAAAGAAAAACAAAACTAATCTAAGTAAACTAGTATCATTCCTACTTTCCATCTCTTCTTCTTTCCCATTCCCATTGTTTCTTATTTTTATTATTATTTTATCTCTAACCGTACCAGCCGCACTGACTCAATTTTTAACCTTTCCGTCGTATTTTAACCTTAATTTTACATCTATTTAGTAGTAATAATATTGTTTTTTTTTTGAAAATTTATTTATATTTCATTTAGATTATGTATAATGTTTGACATGGTGTGTGATATTATACTAAAGTTTGTTATTTCACTAACAGTGAAAACTTTGGTGGCTTTGTTACTTGATATAGAAAAATTGGTGCAATAGATTAAAAATAGAATAAAATTAAATGAGGCTGGTAGAGTTGGTACAAAAGCTGGTACAAAAGTTAACTTGTTTAGTTTATATGTCTTGTATCTTTGTTTAGTTTAATTAATAGTTTACTTCTTAATAGATACTCCAGTATACTTCGTGTATATAATTCTTGTCGTATATTTTCCCTGATGTAAACAAGCTGCAAACGCCGGGCCGCAGTGGCCAGTTAAAAATATATTCAATCTTGACTTTGAGTCATTTGATTGATGCTATTTTGTTGGTTGATTCTATAATGTTGAGTTGAAGAAATGTAATCATACTACCATTACCTATTGGGTTCATTATGATTAGTTTTTGTATAATTAGACTATTTATAGTTTTATTGATATCAATGCATCTTCAGGAAAGGGTATTATTGTTACATTATGCAAGATTTAATTATCAGTTCTATGGCAATTTTGTTTTATAATTTATAATATAATTAATTAAGATAGAGCTAGATGACTAAAAAAAGGTAACCGTTAGTGTTTTAATTTATTCTCTACGTATTTACATAAGTAGATGTGGAACTATGTTCTTTTGTATCCATTTAGCTCATATATATAAGGAGGCTTAAAACCCTCTCTTTTTGATCGTAACTTGGTTTTGGTTAGCTTATATTTCACATAATCAAAAATTCTGCTATTTTTCGCAAAATACGATCGAACTATACTAATGGTACAAATATGAATATAAATGAAGTAATTTGACTTTAATTTCAAAGAAATAGTAATTTTCGATATCAGATATTCACTTTTGTCACTTCATATATTTTGCAGTTAAATTTCAAAGACCGCTCTTTGGTATCAACCACATTTTACCAAGTATTTTTCCAATTTTTGGAAATATTTACTCAGAAAATGACACTTAAAGTAGTTGATTTAAACTCAATATTCCCAATACTCTCTCAAGTACTTCATCGATCAATATGTTTTACGAAATATTGACTGTATACTATCAGTTTCGTCTTACCATCTTGATGCCGCACTTGACGCGGTTTCTGGTAACATTTTTGCGATGGACCTAAAGCAGTTATACGCCAACACCAACCATGTCGACTTCTTTAAGTTTGGTCATTCAGTCTTTGGACGATGATAAAAAACATGATTTGTTGCTTCAATTATCACAAAATTTAGAAAAACCGGGGAATTTATCAGTATTATCTGATTTAATAGATCATATTGAATTATCAACTGACATTTACAATAATATTACAAGTTATATAGTCAAGGTCCTCAATTCAGATGAAGATTATACTGGTATATTGACATTATTCCAGAAAATTCCCGATTTGTATGACTATATTATCAATTATATTATTGCCATTATAAAGAATTATTTAGCCAAACCTGATATTGGGTTGATCGTATCATTCGAAGATTTGAAGATAACCGCTACACAAGACCAAGATACCGAAACTAATGAGACCTCTTTGACTAGAGCATTATCCTTACTTGGAGATTTATGTAAATCTTCTTGTCCTGCCAACGATTTGTTAGACACCATGTTATTAACATGTTATTACATTAACGATGATGCTATTCTACAATTATTATCGCAAATCTTCAGATGGAGGATTAAATTTATCACCAACCATCAACTTTTATGGGAAATTATCTACAAAATTCAATCTTCAACGAAATCTCATAAATCTTACAGTTATATCTTATGGTTAAGATACTTGTCAAATGATCCCCACTTGGAAACTTTACATGAACAACTTGTCACCGATAAATATTGGGAATTCATTCAATTAGGTTTGATTTCAAATTCTCACGAACATCGGAAATATTGTTTATCAATCCTCCAATTATCCGTCAAACTAATCAACCAAGACATTAGCAATAAGTTTATCACTTGGAAAACAGAAGAATCTGCCAATTACTTAAAAGAATGGTCGAGATATGTCACTCTTTTCGAAATCTTGGGAATTGATACTTCTCTCCACCAGGCAGAGGCGGGAATGAATGATATTATCACTTTGATTGCTCCGCATTCTTTGATAGAAAGTAGTTGGGGATTTTGTTTATTAGCCACTGGGTTTAAAGCTACAATGGAATCAGTCCGTAAATTCGCCTTGAAATTGTTTTTAAGTATCAATCCCGATTACTTGTATCAGTTGAAAAATTGTTTGATTTTCTTGGAAGAGATCTTTTTCCCTAATATGATGATTGCCAGTTATTTCCAAATCAGGTTGGTTGATGGTAAACAAACTTGTCCATTTGGTAACCAAATTATCGACTTTATTTACAACATGATTGAAAATTTGAATGATGAAGATACCGAATTGATTGTAGAATCAATTTTAAAGGTGTTGGCTCGCCATAGCGATTCTTTCGATCCTATAAAGATATACATTGGTATTGGTTTATTGAAAGGATTGAAATCGAGACAAGTTTTGCGATTCGGTACCCATGATAAATATCTAGTCAAGTTGTTTGAATCAAATTCAGAAGGTAATTTATTTGAAACAATTTGCCAAACAATATATATGAAGTTGTTATTGAACTTCAAATATAATCAAGTTCAATTTTTTGACGTTTTAAATCAATTTGTTAAATATAGAGGAACTAAATTGATTCTGAAAAACATTTCTTCAATTCAAAAGTATATAAACAGTCAAGTCGTATCCGAAGACCCTGATAATGTTTTATTGGCAGCAATAACAGGCAACTTTGTTATTTCCACTAATGAATTTGCCTCGAAATTGCTTCAGACTAATCTTATACATTTGAATGATGATTCAGTGGAATTCTGCAACAAACTCATATTAGAGACAGTTTCGGGAAAGCTTGATGATCCTGAAATCATTGAATCATTAGCTGCAGTGGATTTTTCCAAATACCCAGCCATCATTCCAAGTGATTTATCAAATCTTTGGGCCATAATTTGTACTGAAATGCAATCTAAGGATGCCCATACATTACGATTATTGGCAAATAAATATAAATTATTCAATAATTTATATGAATATGGCAAATTTGAATTCAATGACGTTGATGTCGTATTAAACCAAGAGATATTGACGTATGCGAATGAATTAACGAGAACTTTCAACAAGTTTTACAAAATATCCGATGAAATATATGGGGAGTATTACTCAACATTACGTATAGCAACTAAGAATGTCAAATTAGATTCTGATAGACTCTTGGGTCTCTTAAATTCTAGTACTGATCACTATAATTCTAACTTATCTATGATAAAACTAGTTCACAAAATGATCCAAAATGGGTCGACTTTGGAACCATTGATTTCTTTTATATTGGAGTTATGGGAAAACCTAGTTGAGACAAGATTACAATTGACTCATAAAGTCTTGCAAATTGCTATCATAGAGGCTATGTTAGATCCGGTTGTAATCAAAGCAAGTATAACAGAAGAGACAGGCAATATCTTACGGGAATTTTGTTTATCCGTGATTGCCAATGCAGCAGGAAGAAGAAGTTTGTTGCCAGCTTTAACCACATTACTAGCAGAGTTCCAGGCTGAAAATACATCCGTTTTCGAAAGCTTACCCTGGATTCCCGAGGTCTTAATCAAACTATCCTTAGTTTTTCAAGTAAGAGACAATGGATTCCAACTGGAAGCTGTTTTGGGTGACTACTATGACGAAAACATTCTCGGTTTTGGAAATTTATATTTTGATGTTTATGGTCCTGAAGAGGTTTGTTTCAAAGTGAAGTTAGTTGCAATCTTCAATTCAATAAAATCCAAATCGTTTGCAAATGACATCTTTAATTATATTTTAGACCATGCTGCTGAATTTAATTTTCTTGAAGTAAAAAGGCTGGTGGATGGAATGGAAGAGTGGACCAGAATTCAGTTAATATCTATCATAGTGAGTATAATGGACATTGCTGATATTCCATTGGATGTATTTGAAAGTATGCTCGAAACTGATCCAAGTCCATTGGTCAGATCTTACATTGAATGGATAATTGCATATAAATTGAAAGACGATGAAATCAATACCGACAGGATTCTTGATAGATTCATTGTTACTGCCCCTACCTTGAAAATGACATCGCTTATCGCATATGAAAGATTACTCTTTTTAATGATTAAACAATTACCCGAAGAACGGGAAACCCAACTACTTGAAAGATTGCTAGCAGTGATTACGCTGAATGCAACTACAAATAAAGCAACCACCAGACATTTTTCAGTATCGTTAATTGTTGCTATTCGTAATGAAATAATGAAGAAAAATTTAAATATCGATCTGAATTTGCAAGCTTTGGTGGAATCGATATATAACAATGCTATAAATTCGGAATCCTTCACTGAATTTAGAAGTGGTGATGCCTTATTATGGGATATTGTTGAGGATTTGAACTTAGTAACAATATCTGGTGGGCTTTTGTTACGATTGAGTGACCGGGATGATTTTGATTCTATCACATATGAATCCTTCAACAAGTTTTTGACCAAAGACCAAGTCAAGTTATTAAACCATCCAATTGGTGATAAATCCCCAGAAATTTGGGTAAAGGAAATCAAAAGAACCTCCAAATCAAGAGCAAAAGGAATTGAGCAATCTCCATTACAAACCAAGAGTGGTGCTTGGAGTTCAATTATGGACGTCGATGAAGCCACAAGGGGTGGAGAAGTTGTCAGAAGTGATTTGATTGTTGTTTCATCCTTGGTCGATAAAGCACCTAATTTGGGAGGTATATGTAGGTTATGTGATGTTTTAGGAGCTGGCTTATTGACTTTGGATGATATAACCATTAAGAACCATCGTGATTTTAAGAATGTAGCTGTTACAGCTGATCTTTGGATGCCAATGCTTGAAGTTAAACAAGAGAATATTAAAAACTATTTACAGGAAAAGAAAAGGGAAGGTTATACATTAATAGGTTTGGAACAAACTGACAAATCAGTAGAGTTGAACTATGAAGTCAAATTCCCTCAAAAGTCGCTTATATTATTAGGAAAAGAGAAGGAAGGGGTTCCAGGAGACTTATTGGCCGAATTGGATTTCTGCGTTGAGATCAAACAGGTTGGGGTTATTCGATCAATGAATATTCAAACAGCTACTGCTGTATTGGTACATGCTTACTCTGTCCAACATTGTTGATTTTGTTAATATATTCTTAGTGTTTTTATACATAAATAAATATCAGAAATATTATATAATATATATAGATAGTTATATAATATTATAAATTTGCTACTAATTACATCTTAAGTTATAATTGGTAATCTTATTTGATTAGTTTTCAAAGAATCATTACATATTAAGATCTTTTGAGTATAAGATTACCCGAAAGGGCGCAAAATAATCGAGATTAGAAAGGTATTTTGTGAACGTATGAAATTTATTAGCACATTAAATGAACTAGTTGGTAGAATGGTATATATATTTAGTATATTCCTTGTATTATATTATCTTATTAAAGGCTAAGAATATTATATGATAAGGCATAAACCGCGCTTCGCACGGTTTATTCGCGGTTTATTAGAAGATAGTATCATCAGTATCTCTATCAGCTTCAATCAAATTATCCAACGCCGTAACTATCGCACCACCATACTTATTACCCAAACTAACACTCTTAATAATCAAACTTTGATTCAATCCCTTAAAATTAGAATTATTTGAATTTGTCGCTAAATTAATATTCGAAATAGGGGTGATAACTTTCCCATTGTAGAAACTTATTACAATACCATTCTCCAACACCTGTTCTTCTTCAATCGAAGGATCAAAAATCAAATTTTCTCCTATAGCACCTAAAGTTATGAAAATAGGGGGTTGGAAAGTTTCCCCTTCTTTCAAATAATCGGTGATATACTTGGCATTATCCCAGTCATCAGAAAAAGTTGGTAATTCGGCAATTTCTTCGTCATTAGCATCACTAATTAATAACGGCAATCTCGTAGTTTTCAACGCAAGATAACATGTAAGACTTAGTAAACTTAAAGGGTATGACGAATGAATGATGACAATACAATCGATATACAATTTGAAAGAATATTTAGAAGTCAACTTCAAGTGTTGTGTAGGGAAATTCTGTTGTAAAAGACTAGTTAAGTTGAATTTAAGATTGGATAAAAAGTTTGAATCGTCTCTAAACCCACTGACATCGATGTCACATTCTATTAGACTAGAATGCTGTTCTGTTATGACCACCTTAGACTTGACACTCACTATACATTCACTTCCATCCATCAATCGTATCCTCCCACTACCATTTGAACCTGGTAAAAAAGATGTTTTTGCCTCTAAAGGTCTAAATTGATGCTCTGATCTTGAATCTGGTCTGATAGGAGGCGACTGAGTTAATGAGTCATATAGATAACTTCGTTCAGCTGGTGATAAGATCATTTTATAGCTGTGTATTCCTTCAAGATAAGTTCTTTACTTCTTCCTTACCAATTTTCAAGATGGAAGTCTTCGCACTGGGAAAAGGTGTAAGCAATTTTTACAACCAACAACAACAAACAATTTAAAACAGAGAATATGTCAACGTTATTTGGACAGAGCACGTTAGGTTCACAGGATAACATGAACAGTGGAGTTAGCCAACCCAATTGGACTCAAAACCAGAAGAAACGGATTATTCCTAACCATTTGGTGCCTAAAAAGAAAACAGGATTTCATCTTTCGACGTCAACTGGTGCTAAAAAGAAGAATGGTAATGCTACTCAATTGGTGTCTACTGACCAGTACAATATCTTATCCTTTGGAAGCCAAAGGAGAAAAACTGTGGGTCAGTTTGATAAAAGTATAGGTAATTTATTTGATACTACTTCGGTTGATTTAACTAGGTTCGACGATTCGGTTAACGAGTCGATATATGAAGATAATAGTGCTAACTTAGGCGAAGATTTGCCTCCTACAAGATCCATCCATGATTTAAATGATGAAATATTGCTGGGGTTGAACAAACCGGCGCAAACAGATTCGTTTATCAATAAAGATCCCAAGCAATTTAATAATATTTTTAGTAGAGATGAAGGTGATTCCAAACCTCTGAATGTTAAAGTTGAAACTCCCGTGACTAATGAATCGGCTGTTTTAGTGTTTGGATACCCAGAATCAATTTCACCTTTAGTGATTCAACATTTCCAACAATTTGGTGTGGTGTTAGAAAACTTTGATGAGTCAAAACCTGCAAACTCGCTATTAAGTATCGATCGTCAACAGAAGATTGTCCCCATTTTTGCGGGGAAGAATTGGGTTAAATTAACTTTTGATAACCCAGACTCGGCTATTGAAGCGTTGCAAGAAAATGGGGTTGTTTTCAACGGGTCCATCTTGGGAGTTATTCCTTATTCCAAAGATGCCATTGAGAAATTGCAAAAGAGAAAATTAACTACCGATGAAGATATTGGCGGTAAAAATGATTTGAATACCAAAAAAACCGAAGATACTTCACCCCAAGTGAACGCCCAGCCAGTTACATCAAGAATAGATATCAAAGATGGATCCAAGTTTTTCTTAAAGTCTGATGATGAATTGAAATCGATGGAAAACATTAACAACTCAAATAAGAATTTGACCTGGGTCGAAAAAGTGTCAAAAGTTGTATTTGGATTCCATGAATTATAAGATTAATCTAATATCTACTTATCGTCTTGGTTGCGAATCAAGACAGGCCAATCAAGATCCGATACTTTTAATCGCTTTTCCATAATACACGTACGG
>JAXQKE010000554.1:0-12054 GCA_037042355.1 Candida sp. Y128-05E
AAATCAGATTTATCAAAGTCGCAATCATAATCTATAAATAACTCTGTAAAAAACTTTGGAGATCTGGTCCACAAGAGGGAAAGGGATTCAATTAAAATCTCTTTGGACAATGCAGTTCTGTTATTTGCGATTTTGGTATTTTCTATTCTATCTGAACGAAGTTTATCAGAATCGGGGAAAATTGATTGAAATATCAATGTCAAGGATATCTCGATTTGAGCGTTCAAATGTCGTCCTAATACGATTGCCAATGTCGAAAATAATTGCAATGAAGAGTGCAATAATGCTGGAGACTCAGTTGTAGTAATTATTTGAAGAACGTGCTTGGATATTGGATCTGAAACAAGACTGTACAAAGAAGGGTGAGATGGAATTTCATTTCCAGATACTTGAATAGCCGTAGTTATTAAAGACAACGCAAAAACTCTTGTACTTTCCATATGCTGATACTGATTGAATGGAGATATCATAGATACTAAAATTCTTAAAAAATCATTAATACAAACGATGCCAAACGAATCTTCCCTACTATATGCATTGGTACTATTTCCATGAGTCTCAGTAGGTTGTTCACTATTTCCTACTGCGGGATCTGGAATCGGGAGTTCAGAATCGGCATCAGTACCACCAATAGTATCTTCAGGTAACTTTGCATCTTGGACATTTGTGTGTAAATCATCTATATTTTCTGATTCTGGTTCAATATCTCTTAAGCAACTGAAAATTCTAAAAGTTATAGACAGCATTGCCATCTCTGCCGCTTTTCGAAGTACTTCACTCCTCTTTTTGTTACAAGCCAATGATAAACAAGTTTGAACCACTTCTGAAATACTCTCATCAGGCAATAAGTTCGATAATGGACATTCAATAATGATCTCGAGCAATCTCAAGACCTTCAACAATACTGCATCATCGGAATTTTGGTCAGCCGCTTCAAAACGACAATGGGTTAATGAAGATATGATTTGAATTAAAGTGGCTCTCAAGTTATTCGATTTGAAAGATAAGATCTCGTAACTTAGAAACTTTGAAATTGCATTCAATGCAAGTGCGGTAATATTTCCAGACGTTGAAGATGACTTGATAACCATCAAGAATGGTTGCATTAATGTCAAACTGTCTAACTCATATAAATCTTTGGCATCAGTCAAAATAGAACGTAATTGTAGAAAGCTTGCTGTTAATGGGTCATCTTGTGTTTGTTTGTTCCCACCTTTCAAAGAAGACATATTAGAGGACAAGCCCAAGTTGTTAGTCAAGGTATCTTCATCGCCACCACCGAATAAATCGCCAGAACCCAAGATTGCTGCTACTCCACTTTGCGACCATCTTGTCATCTTTCGCATAGCAGAAGAAATGGTTATACATTCATTGATCATTAATGTGATGGGATCAATAGCAACATTTGGAGTGGAATTCTCAGCAGCACTCAAACTCAATGTGGACAGAATACCATGACTTAACAGGAATAGCGGTGTTGGAGGTGTTGGAGATTTTGCAAACCTCTTCATAGCAACGGACATAATCAAATGAAATTACAACAATTATTTGTTCGAATTATCTATTGATTATAAATGATACCAAAACAGTTGTAAAGTGATGGAATACCTAATTGCTGTTGCTTCTACCCAATATCTAATGAATATATGAATTTACTATGGTTGAATTATTCACCTACTTGTCCTCAGATAAATCAACGCGGTTGAAGAATTGGTCTTGTGCACGACAAAGATTTGATCAGATCTTAATTTTAAACTTAGTTTGATATCAAAGGGAATACTATATACATATATACAAACTTAGAACTTTCTTTGGTAGAAACTCCTGTAAGATCTCCAAGCCAATTTCCATTCTTTTTGCTGTAATTTAGGGTGGAAAATATCAAAATCATATTTCTGTAATCTTTCCAAATACAATTGAGTTGGTATTGCTACCATATATGGCACGTATACTGCATCAGGAATGTTCTTTCTCCATTTCTTGTATTGGGAATTTAATAATTTATCTTGTCCATTTGCTTTGACAATCTCGCCAATCTCAATTTGTGACTTTGCAAGCTTATCTCTGGCACTTAGGATATGATCGTTGGCGGTGATGGCAGTTTCGTACACTATACTCTTTAATTTCTCTTTGATAGTATCAATTTCAGATTTATCTTTTATGTGACCTTGAGAAAGTCTGAATAACGACTCTTGAGATAAATCGAACTTGGTCATCAAGTCAATCGGTAAGGTAATTTGATTTCTGGAACTGGCATAAAATTGACACCCAAGTATCATTGCACAAATTGCCGTTGATTGACCTATATGGGCTGCAATATCATTAACTTTTGCTTGTAATGAGGACGAATATTCCAATAACCTTATTGATGAAGGTGAGACACAAGGCGACAATAACGCACCTTGTGTAAGATAGTTCAATTGGGAGAAAGTACCTTCCCCGTAAGAACAGATGTCGGTCACTGAGTTGAAATTTACCGATTTGACAAAGTTCCGTCTTGTTTGCAAGAAACGATGAAAACAATCAATGTCCAAGTTTATATCGTTCCGCAAACTATCCTGAATAAGTACAGCAATAGGCTCACCTATGTTTTGATCCTTGTACGGATCAGCGAATACTCTTGATAATAAATCACTCCAAAACTTGAATTTCATATCCCCAGTTGTAACTCCCAATGAAGAAGATAATTGTGAAGTAGCTTTAGATGCAACTGAACTTGGATTATTTCCACCGTTGTTAATCTTGTTGATCTCAAGATTGAAGGCTCTAATTGCTAAGAATGCATTTCTAGCAGGTTCTGGGATGTATTGTGCTAAGATATAAGAAGAACGATCATTCTGTTCCAAAAGTTTGTTTATATTTTCATGGGCATTGAATACCAATCTGGCATTGTTGCCTGAAATAGATGATGAAAAGCGTCTTCCAATTAAAGACATGTCAATATCACAATCAATATCAACTCTATATAGCTTTCAGTCTTTTTGCTTATATAAAAAAATGTATGCAGGTGAATCTATATTTTTCAAACCGGTTAAACCATTGGCATCTCTTAAACAATGAAGATTGAAGCAGTTAGACCAAATGTCTATTTAGATATAGCTATTGGTCAAGAGAAGATAGGTCGTATTGTATTAGAACTTTATTCTGACTTAGCTCCAAAAGCTACTGAGAATTTCCTAAACTTATGCAATGGTTATCAATTAGATGGTAAGACCATTGGGTTGCAAAATACTGTTTTCCATAAAGTGCTTAAGAACTTTGTTATCCAGGGTGGAGATGTCGCTTACAAGTATAGTGCTGAAGATTACCCAGCAGAATCTCTTGGATCAGGCACTGTTAGTACAATTAACAATCAATTGCCATTTGAAGACGAAAACTTGACAGAGGCAATTGATGAGCCATTCAAATTATGTATGTCAAACAATTCTACCAAGGATGCTAACGGTTCACAATTCTTCATTTCGACATATTCCCAATCTCACCTCTCCGGTAAACATTCTGTTTTTGGAAAAGTTCTCCATGGGAAATCAGTAGTACGAGAGGTTGAGAAAGTAAACACTGGTTCAGACAATGTTCCAACAGAACCAGTGATAATCACCTCTTGTGGTGAATGGAATACTGAAATGCCAATACCAATTTATAATGCTAGTTATGATCAAAGAGGTGGAGACATTTATGAAGAATACCCCGACGATGACGTAAATATCGACAAGAATTCTTCTGAGAGTGTCTACTATGCTTCTGAGAAAATAAAGGCGAGTGGAAATCTCTTGTTAAAGGCGGGGGACAAAAAATCTGCATTGCTCAAATATAAAAAGTGTCTCAGATACGTTATGGAATACTTCCCTGATCCAGATGATGAACCACAATGGTATGCCAAATATGAGAGTATAAAAAAATCGCTTTATTTGAATATGGCGCTTGTCTGTTTGCAATTAGAGCAATTCTCAAAATCGATTGATTATGCCAGTTACTTATTAGACATGAATAATTGTACACCCCAGGATAGGGCCAAAGCACACTTTAGAAAGGGCTCAAGTTTATTCAAATTACGAAAATATTCATTGGCGATGAAAGAATTCAAAGAGGCTCGAACACTTATGCCCGACGATGCTGCAATTCAAAAGGAATGCGACAAGTGTGAAGAAATGGTCGAACGTCAAGCCAAGGAAGAAAAATCGAAATATGCCAAATTCTTTTCCTAGAAGATGACGTTTATTTATTATATAGGGGTATAGAATGGGATTACGGTTCCAGCAATCACATTATTTATGCTGTAGGTTCATCTTCTTGTTGCGAGGAGTTCTCCTCGCCATTGTTTATGCTATCACCTTGTGTGCTAGGGTTTTCATTATGTTCATTTACCTCTGCGGCAGCTTGGTCTGATGAGTTGGTATTTCCAGTCGTGGGCAAATCAGGACTGGTATTAGATTCTTGAGACGCTTCGCTACTAACGCCAGCTTCATTTTGAGCTTCATTTGCTGGTTGCCTCTGTCTCCTAAGGTATCCAAGGATATGAGATAAGGGCCCGTGTTCAGTGGTCGGGGTTCCAGGTACGTTCTCACCTCCATCTTGTAATCCAGTCCCGGATCGTAACACGCGCCTGAGTCTATTACCAATATTGGTGGCGGGGTCAGCTAAATTAGTCACTGTTGATCCGTTGGGTAAAAGGAACATGGACAAATTACGAGTGTTGTTGGATGCTGGGGTATCTGCTGGATCAGCCAAATTTTTTCGACACAAGGGACAAGTTGTATGGTCCTTCAACCATTCTTGTAAACAACTTTTACCGAAAATGTGGTGACAAGGTAATTCTATCGGGGTGTGATCGAGAGAAGGTTCACAGTCTGCTAAATATGTTTTCGTCGACTCTTCGTTATTCACTGGAGGAGGTTCTATCTTGGGGTCCAATTTACGTCTTTTCCGGGAACTTTCAGCATCGTCCAGTACAGTCTCCTGATCACAATGGGTAAAAGCATTGAATTGTTCAAAACAAATGACACATTTCTTTGAGTCTAGTTTATCCATATCAAGTATAGGGTAACTATCAAAAGTTTTCTTGGTCAAACCTTTTTCCTTATGTAAACCACTAATGATACTAGAATAAGCCATCTGGGTTGCAAACCTTATAAGTTGTTGAATGAATTCTGGATCTCTATTAGAAGAATTATTTGGCAAGGACAAAACTAAAGAACCCGATCTGTTAGGATTGAGGGGATTATTTTCATCTGAAAATACATAATTAACAGTGATAATGATTGCTCTAGCTTCCTCTGATTCTGGACCCATAGGAAGCGATACATTAGGACGTGAAGAAGTATCATTTACCTGGGTGGTGGAAGTGTGTACTGATTCCGGAGGAATATCGGAACGAGCCGCCGGTATAGTCCACTCGATTAGATTGTTAATTAAGTTTGAATTTCTGGAAGCATTTGGAGCAGAATTATCTGTAGTAGTGTCAGTTTGTGGGGGATCGTTAGTAGTGGTATTTGATGTATTTGTGGGTGAAGTATTAGTTCTATGTTGTAATCCCAAGACGCTATCCATAAAGCGTTCAAAAATGCCTATTTCGGCTCTTTCATTGGTGGAAGTATCGGTAGGTGGTGGAGGTGGAGGAGGAGGAGGATGAGGTTGTGGTTGTGGTTGTTGTTGTTGTGAGTTATGACTATTGGAAGTGTCATCACCAGTAGTATCATTGGTTTGATCTCCACTATCGGTGTTTGGAGGGGTTTGATTATTCATGGATAGAAGTTTAAATTGTTAATGAAATGATAAGTTAAAGTGGGTATGAGTGATTTGGGAAGATACTAAGGTTGTTGTTTTAAAAGAAATAGATGATTAACAACAAATGGTTATCTGCCATAATCTAGATGATTTGTAATACATAACTAGAGGTTTTGTGAGTGCTGCTATTTTTTTGGGATTTTAAAGATCACGTGATATTTGGTTACAATTTTACTTAAGACTTTGGTATTAACTATTAACAACTAGTAACCTTTTAAACATGACCTTTACAATTACCATTGATTAGTTTACAATAGAAATTAATAAAGTTTATATTAATTTTTTTTATGGTTGATAATAATCATTTAGTGAATAATAATAAAGTTTACTATAGTAGTTATTATCAATTAAATTTAGATATTTAAGATAACAATATAAATTATTGTATAAAATTAATAATTAAACTAGAGATAGATAGATCTTAGTGAGTGTTAGTGTTAGTGTTAGTTAATGTGGGATGTTTTTTAGCAGCCAAAATTTATAAATTTAATTTTTTGGTTTTCACACGTAAAATTCTTTTTTGAAAATCTTAGCCAATTGTATTGCATAGATTGAAAATACTCTCTCAAACTACCATTCATAGTAGGTTACCACAGACTTCACTCCACACATACCATATGTCTTTAAGATTCATATCTAAAAGAAGTCTCACCCCTTCTATACTCAAATCAGTTAGACCTTTCTCAACTTCAATTCATCTTAGAAATGTTAATGATGAATTCCCAGACTTAAACAAACTTCCTAGACCTAAACAACAAGAAATCCATGTCCCTTTGGTTAACCCTGCTGAACAATACAAACAACAAATTGAAGAATTACACCACTTTGGTAAATACATCATGGCTTCTTTACCTAAATATATCCAACAATTCTCAGTATGGAAAGATGAATTAACTATTTACGTAGCTCCTTCTGCTTTAAGACCTGTCATGATCTACTTGAAAAATCATACTGCTGCTCAATTCAAATCTGCAATGGATGTAACTGCTGTCGATTACCCTTCAAGAACTAATAGATTCGATGTTGTCTACAATATGTTATCTGTCCGTCACAACTCAAGAATCAGAGTGAAAACTTACGCCAACGAAACCACAGCTGTACCTTCCATTGTTCCTTTGTTTGAAGGTGCTAACTGGTTCGAAAGAGAAACTTACGATTTGTTCGGGATCTTCTTCGAAGGCCACCCCGATTTAAGACGTATCATGACCGATTACGGTTTCGAAGGTCATCCTTTAAGAAAAGATTTCCCCACCACTGGTTACACCGAAGTTCGTTACGATGAAGAAAAGAAGAGAGTTGTATATGAACCTTTGGAATTGACTCAAGCTTGGAGAAACTTCACTGTAGGTTCCTCTGTTTGGGAACAAGTTGGTGATGGTAAAGACTTCACTCCTGAATCTTTCAAATTACCTACCCCAGAACCAGAACCTCCTAAGGAAGAAGAAAAGAAATAGACTTAGTTTGCATTTAGGCATAATATATTACACATCATATTAACATCTCATGTAAAATAATCTACGTATCGATATCTAGAATAAAAGTTTATTATCGTAAACAAAGTATGTAGTGTCATGTTTTATTTCAAACTGGCAATCTCCTGGTTTAAAATATCTCGCTCTTTGGTTTTGTCGGCAAGGTACTGTGTCAACATGGTTACTTGACTTTCAATCAACTCAATATCGTTCTGGACATCTTGCAAATCTTTATTTCCATCGGCTTTTCCAGCAAGTAATGTTTCTTGTTTGTATTGCAACAATTTTTCAAGCTCATATTTTGTGGTTGTTAACTCGTTGGATACTGGTTCAGGTTTGCTCGATCCATTGGTCTGAACTTTCAGTAACAACGCTTCTAAATCGGCCAATTCCCTTTGCAAACGAACAACTTCCCAGTCAGTACCTTCGGTAGCAGAAAAATCAGTCCCTTGTTCCTTTATACTGCTCGATTGTCCAATCTTGGAAATATAATCGTTGGCAAACGAATTACGCGAAGTACTTTTATTTGGTGTAGTTGTCTGGGCCTTGAGATCGTAATTAGGCGCTTCTTTAGAAAAAGTCGCTCTCAACGATGGTGGCACTCCTCTAGGGACTCTCTTGCCGTTTTCACGTTGGTTTAAAATATGTAAAAATACCAAAACTTGATCTTTGTCTATA
Organism: Candida sp. Y128-05E; assembly: GCA_037042355.1. Classification (NCBI taxonomy): domain Eukaryota; kingdom Fungi; phylum Ascomycota; class Pichiomycetes; order Serinales; family Debaryomycetaceae; genus Candida; species Candida sp. Y128-05E. The sequence goes on from JAXQKE010000554.1 coordinate 7,935, forward strand.
GTTTCAAAAGACTTGGGATTAACCAAATTCCAAGCAGACGATATATCACTCTTGTGAACTTTCCTCAACGTGGAGTAAAGCTTCTCTAAAGAATCAAACCGAACACGACCGAATGAATCGCTATTGGAATTGTAGATAACTTCATATGTTGACCTGTCGGTGGGGGATATATACCAATCAAAATCGTCACTTAATTTTTCATCTTCATCCTCGTCTGTACTACCACTTCCACTATAAGGATCAGTGTATGCGCTGTTGCTTCCACTTGTAACAGCACGGTTTGCTTGAATCAAGTGTGCTTTCGATGACGGAATTAACCAGCTGGGCAATTCATCTGGTATACTTGTCAGCTTACCATTGACCAAATCAAAGATCAATCTCATGGTGATACAGAACTCTTCAAAGTCCAATTTACTATCAGCATCAATGTCACTCAATTCCCATATTTTTGCCAACTGATCGTCAGGTAATCGACTGTTTTTGAGAACGGGCGACACTCTGTCTCCAGTTAACTTGTTGTCAACTGGTTTCAACCCTTGGAAGATCTCCCAGTACTTTTTGATTTCCCAATCTTCTAACCGTGGCATCTTTTCTAAGTAACAATGTTGTTCTATTAATATACTTGAGATTTATTAGAATTTCGAATTCAGTCGCAGTTCCAGTTGCACTACAAAATCAACACTTTAAATTGTTTTAATGAAGGAACAACAGATTATAATGATGTAGTTCTATTAAGTATATCATCAATGCTTTTGATTTCCATTTGATTTCTATCCTATTCATTGCTATATCCGTTCTCCTCTGTTTTTCTCATATTTTTATCGATTTCTATTTCGAATTTGTATATTGAAGCACTATAACTGCCAAAAAATCTTGTTGATCCGTGTAAACTATGATTCACAAAATTGGACCATAATGTAACCTATTCTCCTCTTCAATATGGTTTTTCTGACTATCTTTCAATGCACATTTTTAGTGTTTGTATGGAATAGGAGTATAATTTTCAATTTTGTCAGGGAAAAATTGGAATTTTTTATTCATTCTTAATACAGAAAATGAGTTTATATCCTCTCAATGCATTTAATGATGGGAATATAGACTTGTTTCAAAATTTTAAATGGTAATTCTACGCCTTGTCGACTTGATTTAGCGCAATTTTTAACCATAAAAATCATTGGGCAGTTGGTGTAGTGGCTAACATATCTGCCTTCCAAGCAGGTGTCACGGGTTCGATTCCCGTACTGCTCATTCTTTTTTGCTTTTATAGTCAACATTGACCCTTTCCATGTCTTAAACTAAAGACAGGCCATATTTTTATAATTACAAGTGTATTAAAATATTTACAAACGTTATTTACAGTATTATTTATTTTTGTTCTTCAGTTTCCTCCATCGTATCAAAATCATATCTTCCTTCCAAGATATCGTTTAATCCGTCCTGTATCATTGAACTCTCTTCATCCATTGGTAAATTGGCTAGTTCTTGTTGTTTCTCATATCCACCCATCAAAGTCTTCATCCTCCAACCGAATTCTTGAAAAGTGGACACATCCATTATCCAACAACTACCAAATATTATCATTGAAGAAACCGAACCACATAATAACGTCCCGGTACCAACTGCGACTGCAGCATCGCTTGTAAAGTTGTAACTCAATGGAGGAGAGTGGTTACCCTGGAACAAAGTGGGCACATATTGTCTGCTAATTGTAGATTTGTAGGCAAAACGAGATGCAAAAATCGTTATAGCTGCTGACGACATAAATTTAATCATTTGCATTTTCCTACGATTCAAGTATTCGTCAGAGGCATCTGCCGTCCGGAAGTTCAACTTCCCCATATATTCTTTAAGCAGCATAGTGAATAGTATAGATTCTACTTAGAATCCTATATCACATACAAAGCCAATTTTCAAAATTATATACAGGTAAACCATTACAAGCGTTATAAAACAAAATTCATAAATTATATAAAGTCACAGTCATATGGATTGCAGAAAAAAATAAACAAATATGGTAGAATTAAATTAGAACACAATGATAAAAAAAATTCAATGGGTACAACAATTTTATAAATAATACATCTTACCAATTTTATTATGAGAAATAGTTTGTGGTTAAACTGAAATGCAATCAAATTTAGATTTCTTCCTTGAACAACCCACCTTGGTTCTTGTCCTTGCTAATAGAGATATCGTCATCGTATACTGAGTTAGCAGAGTCTGATTTTGTCTCTTTGGTTTCAGCAGCAGGAGGTTGCGATGAAACATTGCTGACAACAGGTTCTTTGGTTTCCTTAGTTTCCTTGGTTTCTTTGGCCTTGATCGAACTCTTTTCAGACTCTAATGGTCCAAGAAGTTCATCAGCTGCTACGAGCCCTCTTGATTTCTTTGGGTCAACGACGGCAAGTGGTTTAGGTTCTGGTTTAGGGTCTTTCGATTTGAAGAGACTGGAAAATCTAAAACCAGATTTCTTTTTTTCTGGTGATTTAGTAGATTTCTTAGCTGGGGTAGCTACCTTAGCTTCGGGCTTCTTGACCTCGGTCTTCTTGACTTCAGGCTTCTCGGCTTCTGGTTTTGGTTCTTCTTTAACGACTTCTGGTTCTTCTGGTGCTGCTGGTTCTTCGTCGGAAAAGATCGAAGAGGTATCACGAAGTTTCTTCTCATTAACATCTGATCTCAAATGTTCAGGTAATTCTTCGTTGATCTTGTGCTCTTCCTTCACTCTATCATCAATTGCTTGTTTAATCTCGTCTTTGTGACTTGCTTTCTTAGCTATGTGTTCGGTTTTAGTTGAATCCAAAGTAGCAATTTTAGCATCCAATTCTTTATTAGCTTCTTCAGCCTTCTTCAATTCATCAATAGATTTTTGATTAAGTTCGTCAACTTCTTTAGTGGTAGTTTCGTTTTCTTCTTTGGCAGTAGCAAGGTCGGTGGTGAATTGATCAATGGATTCTTCGGTTTCAGCTAATTCTTTTTCTAATTGGGCAATCTTTTCCAAGTATTCCTTATTAGTTTTTTCGGCAGTAGCAACTTCAGTTTTTAATTCATCCCTGGCATTGGTGACTTCCTTCAATTTAACAGATTCTTCTTTCAACTCGTCAAGAGTTGGTTTCAAAAGTTCATCCTTTTCATCTTGTAAAGTTTTCAATTCTTCTTTACGTTCATTTATCAAGTCTTCTTCTTCGGTGTCAATTTTATCTTGATTGGCTTGTTTTTCTGCTAATAATTCGGCTTTACTTTCGGCATGAGCCTCTTCAGCTTCTTTCAAGTCCAATTCTTTAGCAGCGAATTCTTCTTGCTTTTGTTTTTGGTGTTCCAAGAATTTTTCATCCTCAGTCTTCTTCTTACCTTCGTTTTCAGTGACACGTGCTTGTTTGGCAGCTTCTTTAGCTTCTTTTTCCTTGAGCCTTTCGTATTCTTCTTTTCTCTTGGCTTTAGCATGTTCGTCAACAAGTTCGGCATGTTTTTGTTGTTTTTGTAAATCAATTTCTCTTTGGGCAACTGCTTTAGCTTCAATGTCACTGATAACAGGGTTAACGACAGTACTGGCGAGTTTATCCAATTCAGCTTGAGTCATGGTTAAACCACCACCTAAATCAACAACACCAGTTTTGTAATTGCTCATTCTATCGTTAGAATTCTTTTGGGCAATGGCCAAAGCTTTGGCATATTGCTGGGCTTGAGCCTTGAAGTCTGCTGGAGTACCAGAAGAACTAATAGATTTAAGTCTGTCATTGGCACTTTTATTGGCAGCAGCTAATAAGTTAGCATTGACAACAGAGGAAGCAGTGAAGGTTTGGGATCTTTTTTGATTGGCGTAATCAAATTTGCTACCATCTTTCAAAGAAGCAGCGGCGGAAGCAGCTGCAAGGTTTTCTTCATCTTGATTGAGGTATTCAGTTGGTTTTTGCGACAGCAAACCTGATCTACGGTCCAAGTCAGGGTTGAAACGAGAGTTCAACGACTTGGATGAGTTCTTTGTAGCAGCAGCATTGATTTTATTGATATCAAATGCACCAGTAGAAGGTTTTGTTTCTAAACCGGATCTTTGAATGTTTCTTTCAGGGTCAATTCTCGAAGTCATAGTGGAGGACGATTGTTTGTTTGCAACTTTGTAAAT
>JAXQKE010000555.1:8173-20216 GCA_037042355.1 Candida sp. Y128-05E
TGGCTTTGACGCAAAAATCTCACTATTGGTAGCATTTGTATTAATTTCTAATTTCCCCTGGTCATTTTCACCCTTTACATCGTTTCCAAAAAAGACAACAGTGACAGTCAAATCATCTCTATAACGTCTCGACACTGGGCTCGGTATCGATATTAACATTGACGTCTGTTCTTTGGATCCTCCGTTGGATAACGCATTTCTAATCAAGTGGGTGGACACATTGGCATCTTCCAATAAGAAATTGCCCGTTTTTGAAGTCTTCCTGATTGGTTTCTTGGATGATTTATCGTTGGTTATATCTTGAACTTCAGGTAATTTATTTTCGTTCGAACGGAAGACATTCCATAACGAGGTTTGTGGTTTTACCATTTTTTCCTTCTCCATCCATTTAACTACCAAACCAATGATTTCTTCGTTCGATAACATTTCATATAATCCATCCGAAGCCATAACCAAGAAATCGTTATTTTCAGGGTTAATCTTGGTGGTAGTGATAACCGGTTCAGCAGTGACATAAGGTGGAGATTGCAAATAGTTGGGTAATCTTCTTCCGAAGAATTGCTTGTAGATACGTTCTTGGATAGATGCAGGTAATTTGTATCTACAATCACCAAAGGCACGGGTAGGTTCCAAAGTCCCCAAAACTCGACCATTACGTATAGCTTTGGGTTCGTCGGGATGTTCACTGATAATTCTGGCCACTTCCGTGGGGTTGGAGCCAGTTTGATCGATAGATAATTGTTTGACAGTCCATTGGTTATCCTTGTATGAACCCAATATAGCTCGAGAGTCCCCGGTTACAGCCACTTTCAAATTTTTGGAGTTAGTATCATAAAACGAAATTAAAGCACACGAACCAGATAATGCCGGCATTAACAATTCTGCAGCTTTGGCCTTGTTGCCATCATTTAATAAATTCTCGATATTTTTATTGACCAATTCATGGTCCAATTTCAAAAATCCGTTCTTGATAGCCTGATCGATTGTTGCCAGGTTGGGAACAAAACGTAACTGCCCATCAGTTTCTGTCGGTTTGAAAATCGTGCCGAATTCCAGGATTATATACCCAATTAATTGATCACGTAACTTAGAACTGGTTGTCCACCCGCCATGGCCATCGAATATTCCGAAAAACATCCAGTCGGTGGATGTCTTGATATTATTCTCTTGCATGATGGGCACTTGCACGATTTCTTCGGCCCGATCATCTTCAATAGGAGAATTAGACGCTAATTGACAAACATCGTAACGAGTTATACCTTTACCACGATTGACGTGGTAACTCTCTTCGTATTTGCGTAGCTTTTGGCTGACCTGTTCATCATTTAAAATGTAAATACCTTCTTTATTTTGCTGATTCGATATACTATTAGTTTGCTGGATCGATGAAGTCGAAGTAGAGTAAAATCTCTCCAGGTTAATTTTATCCAGGCCAGTTATATTCTTGACAATTTGTGAATTATTACCACCCAAAGTATCTAAATTATAATAATTAGATGAGGAAAATGTAATATAAGCACCAATAACGAGGATGCCAGAAATCAACGCCACTTTTTTATTCCCAAACAAGAAATTCTTATCATTTTCCAGTGCCAGGCGACTATTTTTAATCACTTGTTTACCAACATTACTACTTAAACTTCTTAAACTAGGATTATTTGTTAACAATTTCCCTGGACGGGTACTTAAAGACTTGATTGATTTCAATTGGTTAGTGGTAAGGTATAACAATCGCGGCTTCACAGTTAGTACAAACACCATGATATATATATATACTATTCTATGTCTGTCTATCAAATGAAGTAATCTGATGTTATTAGTTTATAATCACTCATTTTGATTGCTTGATATAAGTGTGGTGGGAACACGACCTTTTCCCCAGTAAATTTAGAACGATGCGGCTGGAAGTAGAATAGAGATAAAGAAAAAGGAAGATGGACTACCCTCGGTAAACCAACAACCAAAGGATGTTGGTTCTTGGATACTCCTAAAGTTTCTTTGAAACTGGGGTATATCCTATATGTAGCCATGTATAAACAAGATAATTGTCAATGTTGGTGTGTTGATACTTTCTATCATACTGGTCAGGTTCTTCTTTATTAAGTAGTATATGATATCCCATAAAGGGAGTAAGTCTTGAAAACTGTGGTTGATTTGATTGTAGCCTTAATTATATTTCGGGTTGATTTGTGGTAGTGTTGATTTTCTATAATTGTAATTTATTGTTGATTAAGGTAATAGAAAACATATTCGACTTTAGATAAAACCGCTTAAAGAGGATGCAAGCACATTAAGTATGAAATACTTGTAAATCCTAATGATATTTAAGGCAATAAAACCCGACCTGGTTAACAAGATGGTCGGGAGCTATTCATACCACTAGAGTTAATAATCTTATTTGACCACTACAAAGATGGATATTGCATGAAAATATTTTAGCCTCTTGATAATTGTGATCACCGAGATAACCTTCTGATCTAGTGGTTTATTTCACCAAACAATGGTAGTTACAAGATCAGACAAAAAGGGAGATACTTATCGATACATAAATGAATAATAACTTGTAATGGCCATAAAAATTACATATCGTGAAATATATTCAATTTCATACCATTTTCTACATTTAAATTATTACTATCTTATTTTATATTACTATACAACCTCTTGATCCTCTAAATCCTGATAGCAACCCACAACGTCTATGTACTTTTCTTGTACAGAGTACGCCTAGAGCACTTAAAGGGAAATTATATAATTTTTATTTGTTAATGATGTACATTAACTGCTTAAGCAGCAATGGTAACTTCAACATCCACACCTGGTTCAATGGTGATTTGGGTGATTTTTTTAACAATGACAGTTGGGGCTTGTAAGTCGATAACTCTCTTGTGAATTCTCATTTCATAAGCATCCCAGGTCTTAGAACCTTCACCATTTGGGGTTTTTCTGGTGGAGATTTTCAAAACTTTGGTTGGCATTCTGATTGGACCTTTTTTAACTAAATCGTTTTGGACAGCATTTTTGATAATGTTGGCACAAACGTTTTCTAATTGCTTAACTTTGGTAGAAGTTAAAGTAATTCTGATCTTGTAGATAGATTGTTCACCTTGTTGATCGGCTTTTTCTTTGATTGGTTGGGCAGACATGTTATATTAGTTTGACGTTGTTAAAGAAGAGAGGTCTGTTCTTGATAAACTGAAAAATTTATTATCCTCCTGCGAAACCAAAAAAAAAAAAAATATTTTAGCAGTCATAAAGTCACGTGATTTAGAAGGATTGGTGATTAGAAGAGATTATAATCATTATATACTTGTAAGAATTGATACAGAGATTGAAGTAAGCTATAAAAATTGCATTGTAATACGTTTACAGGTTTCTATTGCTTAATCTAGCCTATTTTCATTTTCTCTGTTCGATTCTCGCTGTGGTAATTTTGTTTGGGTGCGAAAATTGATTAACGGTTGCAAAACGTGTTGGAGTTGTAGATGGGGGTGTAGTTTATTGGGGAGTTGGTGTTGGGGTGTGGTATGTACAAAGAGAATTTTGGTATATTGGATTAGTGTTGTTTGTTAGGCGTATTTGTAATTTTTTTGAATATTTTGGGATTTTCGTAAAATTGTAAAATTGTGGAAGTTCACTATATTGGATTAGGTAAATACTTCAACTAAACTTGTGGTTCACATGAGCCTACCAGATTCAATTCACTAGAGTGGTTAATCTCGATTGTTCAGGCCAGAACAGCTTTTGAATTGGTGAGTTAAGGGGCTTTAGGGTATATCTATTGACTGAAGCATTTAGAGAACTTCAAAAATTGGTATGTATAATAAGGAGTACTTGTTAAACTAGATAGTATTTACACGACAAATCAATTTATAAAATCTTTAGCTTCTGGAGAAGTAGTTTTATTATAATTTACAACATTTTAGTATTTATTTGTATCTAATATGAATAAAAGAAAGAAATTTACATTCTTATTGTTTGGGATAGGAGAAAACTCAGTCACAACCAGTAAGAGTATTGTGTTTACGATGGAGTAACTACTATAACGAAGTAAGCTCATATTATGGAGTGTTTCTTGATTTTGGAGGTTCAAGTCGCTGGCACAATTTGAAATTGAGAAAATGGCTTGCAAGTCAACGACTACCCAAGTGTCGGGGCTAGTAAAACACATTCTCATAGATCTAATCGTTATTGTGGTCTCATTCTTAGAATGCTAAAGTGGAGACAAGTAAATTATTGCAAAAATATTTGAAACTTACTTTCATAGTTCATTGTCCATTTATAAATATATACAGATTAGACTTTCCAGCTCTATTTACTTTTCAAGTGCTGTGATTTCCTTTTGTAAACCTTTCAATACTTTTTCAAATAATTTTGATTCTTCTTCATTGGCCGAACCAGAAGTGGCCCATCTGATTTTCCCATTATGATCGACAACATATAGGTAACCACTGCACATATTATCGCAAAGCAATTTTTCACGGATATCATATTGCCAAATATGGTCGGGTAAAATGAAGTATTTATTCCAACGGTCTTGGGGGATTGTTTTCTTGATTGAATTTTTAGATAATCCGATTATAAACCCCTTTAACCAGTTTGCGGGTATATTAATATCAATTCTTTGACTATTAGGGAATTTACTCAAAGGATCAAAATCCTTAAACCATGATTCAACACATTGTTGTCCAGACACTGTCAGGTAAACCTGGATGATACTAATTTTACCTTCTAACAAATCAAAAAGACTTTTCTGTTGTGAATCTATAGTACTAGCAATGAAATCAGGAAAGTATTTCGCCTTGTCCAGTTTGAAATAACTAATAGGTGGAGTGAAGATTTTACCATTAGTATTTCTAAACGACCTACTTTCATAAAATGGCGAATGGGTAATTTCGTAATCTAATTTCTTCTGTCTCCTCTCTTTAGCTTCTGGTGAAAATAATTCATTCTTTATATTACCCAATGTATAGGTACTACCAATATTTCTGTTCAACAAGATTGGTGTATCCAATCCAAATGGTCGAGTGATGGCCATCGATTTTTCAAGCGGAGGCTTGGCTCCAGCTTTAAGGGTGGCAACAAATCGAGGACTATTGTCCATTAGTATTCGTCCATGACTGAAATGTCTAACAAACATGGTATATCTATTAAGTTATTTGTTTCTGTCTAAGTTCTACGTCCAGTCGCTGTAAATTCATGGCCAGATCCACCGCCATAATTTCAGTGGAGTTACCCGGACATAAAGTTCAACAGAAATTGTTCTGGTTTGGCAACAGGTTGTTTTAGTAGTGGATATTCATGGAATTGAACACAATACGCCAGAGATACAGATACAGAACACAAGGTACAACAAATGTCAATACAGTTACGAGATGGGCTAGCCAACCAGTCGGTGGATTTGGTTCTAGAGGATTTATTGGTTCGGTTTTTGGTTAATTGTCCCACAGAAGATTTATCCTCGATAGAAAGGGTGTTTTTCCAGGTGGAAGAAGCACAGTGGTTCTATACTGATTTTGTGAAACAAATGAATTCATCTTTGCCAGCAATGAAAATGAAATCTTTTGCTCCCAAATTCTTACAAAAGTGTCCTTTAATCTGGAAATGGGGGGATCCCAGTGACGCTATTTCAAGATTCGGGAAATATAAATCAACAATCCCTGTAAGAGGAATTGCCTGTTTCAATAAGGATATGACTAAATTATTACTTGTCAAGGGAACAGAATCGAATTCGTGGTCTTTTCCTCGGGGGAAAATATCTAAAGATGAAAGCGACATTGATTGTGCCATCAGGGAGGCTGACGAGGAAATTGGGTTCGATGCACGAGAGTACATCAATGAACAAGACGTGATTGAAAGAACTGTAGGCGGTAAAAACTACAAAATATACTTGATCAAAAATGTCGATGAAAATTATCCGTTTCATCCTAAATCAAGAAATGAAATTTCGTCGATTCAATGGCACGATATAAAATCTATTACTAAAAAAGTAAAAGCTAATGCTAACAACTACTTTTTAGTAAATGCAATGTGGAAACCAATTACTAAATGGATCAACATTCGTGAAACTGGTATATCCAATGAAGCAGAGTTGATGTACGAAGCAGAATTGAAATTGAAGGAATTGTTAGGTTTAGCTAAACCACAGGAAAATGTCGATGCTGGTAGAGAATTATTAAATATCTTGCAAGGTGTTGCCCCTCAAAACAATGCACCCACGATTCAAGTACCCCATAATTTGCAAATGCCTTTCCAATATCCTAATTACCTTCCTTATCAGCAACCAATGCCACCTCAACCTATGTATCCCCCACATTTGGCATCACCATTTAATTCAATAAATCCAAATCAGCAACAACATATGTATCCCCAGAATGATCCTATGGTAAATCAACCCAATCCACAAAGTTTACAAAAACCTCCAATGGCCAATAACAGAAACACCGATACATCGCGCGAATTATTATCCATCTTGAATACGAGACCTACGAAGAAAGAAGCTCCAGTGAGTCAAAATACTGCTGCATCCGATAGCAATCGTTCCAAAGCTCAACATTTATTGGATTTATTCAAAAAAGATGGAAATAGTACCGTGGATTCTCGTGTAAGTTCAATGAAAGAATCTCGTGAAAACAGTCAAAGTCCTATGGTCAGTGAGTATGAATCTCAAAGCGAAAGACCTTCGGAATCCTTGCTTAATCTCATTCAGAAAGACAAGTCTTTATCAAGAGAACCATCAAACGTATTGGAAGAATCATTATTGAAGGATAATTCATACCCAGAACCAGAAAAGAAAATCAAAATATTGAAAAGGTCCCAGGACTCGAAAAGCAACAATGCTAATGATTTATTAGGTTTACTCAAGGGACCAAATCAACAGATTCTGAACAATAGTTCTCCTGTTCCGCAACAAATTCCAATGCAACCACAAGTTCATCAACAAGTTCAACAATCAAATGATCAGCCAGCTAATTCGTCCAATGAATTGTTGAATTTGTTAAGATCCAAACCAGTCAAGTCAGGATCACCAGGTCTTTTCAACTTGCAACAAGTACAGAACCCCTCCAACCAAGCTCCATCTTACAACACACTGCAATCACCAGTTGAGCCTAACAAGGAAAGAAAACATTCCACTTCATTGCTCGAACTCCTCAAACCAAAACAACCACAACAATCCAGTACAACCTCAAATGGCCCAGTGGAATCTTTCAAACCACAAGAACAAGCTACAGATAAACAACAAGATGATTCATTTGAAAATTTTGAAGACTTTGGTGATTTTGAAGATTTTGGGGGTATGGAAAGTGATTTCAAAAATAGATTTGATAATTTTGATATAGCGAGTGACGAGGAAGATGTAGACCACATATTAGATAGTATGGCAGCTAACAGAAGGTCACTAGTTCAAGAGCCGATTGACTTATTCCAAGAAAGAGATGCAAAAAAACAAAAGATTCGTCTTTTGAAGCCGGGGCAAAATATGAATGATGTTCTCCATTCTGATCCAAATCAACAACAGAATCACAATTCTTCAAACCAAATCCCCCAAGACAATTTAAGCGCAGGTCAAAGTTTATTGGCAACTTTACATGGAGGCAAACCACCTATGGAAAATCCCAATTCCAATTCCCAATATCAGCCATTCTATGGTAACAGCAATCCAATGGCCCAATCCAATCCTATTCTCAATCAAGAGAGTAATTCCAATAAGAAATCTGCAGCGTTCTTTATGGATTTATTGAACAAATAAGGGAATCAAATTGTTTATGACTTATGTATATATTATTTCTGCATGTATTAGTAACAATATAAATCAGCCCTGTATTACCTGGCGTTTGCAAAAAAACTTAATGCACTTTTGGTTATTGTTTTTGTTTTGGTTCTATTGGAAATCGGAACTTTTTGCTCCAAAATCGGCTTCAGTTCAGTTGGGTTCTTGATTCTAATTGATTTTGACCAGCTTTTGGTGAAATTGTTATTAACCATGTAGCAGTAGCCCGAATGCTTTAAAGATGATCTTTGGTTTATCCTGGAGGACCAAATCGACACGAGTCCTTGAAGAAGCGACCCTTCATTATATAGATCAGGATGTAACATGAAATCAATGATGATTTCATTTTTCAAGTTTTGCAAGAATGAAAATTTGTCTGGATAATCCTTTTGGTTGAAGTTATCCTTAAATAGACGACATAAGGAATTCAATTTCAATGCTAGCGGTAGTTTATAAATCAACTCAATTTCATATCTATCACGGTCCAATTTGTACCATTTTGTATCTTCAATATAATTGATATATGTTCCTCCAAGCAATTGACTTTCAAACTGACGGTTGAAATCAGATGTCACCATATTATGATCAGATTCTATGTAAGAAAGACAGCAAAGGGGATTCGAATCGGCCAAATTAAGTAAATATTGAATTCCAACCTTGGTAACTTTAGGACATTTGTTTAATAAGATCATGGTCAATTTTGATGTCGGAGAATTCTTCAATCGTAGACACAAATTGAATATATAATTATCATCAATTATTGAATTGTTGGAAAGGTTCAATACCAATAGGTTGGGGATGTTGCACAATTTAGACGGATTATCCACAGCCACCAAATTTTGGTCATTTCCAACCAACAGAAAATCCAAAATAACCAAAGGATTGAATGATAGGTTGGACAATGTCAAACCAAATTTCGATATATCAATATTGCAAAACAAATTTTCAATTCTGTGATTACAATTGGGAATTTTGAATAAGTCTATAGCTTTATTTCTCGTCATTAAACAAAAATCGTACTCATCCTTGGTTTGATCCAAATATCTCCTAATCAAATGTGGTTTAAAATCCTTATTTGTTGAAAATTTTCCAGCAAACAAACTATACACTCTGAATGAATCTATGCTAGTTATCAATATCTCTTGCCATACCGATGACCATACGGACCAGGATCCATAATTCAAATATGATTTATCCAACGATTCAATATTTGCAGCTATTTTTGCAGCACACAAATTTTTTAATGCCGGTAGCTTACTACAACCAGTCAACTTAGTTTCATCTTTTACGGTCATATCTCCAATCGGAGTGACTAGTTCCCACTTATAACTTTGATTTCCACTACCAACTACCATATCTGCACTAGTAATTGTCAGTTGACCTTCATCCAAATCTACTTTTTTCACCATTTTCTCTTTCTTATTGATCCTTGGCTTATACCATGTTTTTCTGTTCCTGCTCTTCCTTCTAATGCTCCTTCTCTTGAACATTCCCTTCTCTTGTTATCGTATTTATCAGCAAAATAATTATAGTGGGGCTCGCAAGTTACATCCGGGGCTCAGAACCGGGGATGAGCTGCAAAACAAAACTGAAAAATATCAACCTGGAGAGTTACAAGGTTAAGCTGCTAGAACATCAATATGAAGTTAGATACATCGCATATGCGTTACTTGACTGCGGACGATTTCAAGGTCCTCCAGGGTGTTGAAATCGGGTCTAGAAGTCACGAATTGGTACCTGTGACCATGATTCATCAATATGGTGGAATGAAAGCACCATCAGGAACAAATCGAGCTATAGGAGACTTAGCCAAGTTGAATCTTATCAATAGGTTAAGGAATGCTAAGTATGATGGTTTCAGGTTGACATATAATGGTTACGATTATTTGGCATTAAAATCAATGTTGAATAGAGATACGTTATATTCTGTAGGTACTACAATCGGTGTAGGTAAAGAGTCGGATATTTATAGTGTCAGTGACCCCAAGGGTGTTCAAAAGGTCATTAAAATCCATAGGTTGGGTCGTACTTCGTTTAAGACTGTCAAAAATAATCGAGATTATTTAAGACAAAACCAAACTGGGAGTTGGATGTATTTATCTAGATTGGCAGCTCAAAAGGAATATGAATTTATGCTTGTGTTACACCAAAACGGTTTCAATACTCCCCAGCCCTTTGACTACTCTCGTCATATGGTTATGATGGAGTGGATTAAAGGTATCACTATGAAACATTTACGTGAGCATGATGATTATAAGTTATTATATTCCAATTTGATGAAATTTATTGTCAAATTAGCTAACCACGGTTTAATTCATTGTGATTTCAATGAGTTCAACATTATGATTAAAGACAAGGATCAAATTAAACCAGGTGAATTGGATTTTATGGTTATCGATTTCCCCCAATGTGTCTCTATTGAACATGTAGATGCAAAGAGTTACTTTGATAGAGATGTCGAAGGTATACGAGCCTTTTTTGAAAAGAAATTTAGATACTCCCCACAACATGATCCAACTATGCTTGATACTGATGGTTATGGTGAAGGTTACAAATATGCTTACCCAAATTTCAAACGAGACGTTCACAGAATTGCTAGTTTGGATGTTGAAGTCAAGGCATCTGGTTATGCAAAAAAGAGAACTGGCAGAGAAGATTCCGATTTGGAAAAAGCCGTTTTAGGTATGAGAATCAACAAGGACGAAGAAGCAGAAGATGATTCTGATTTTGAAGCCGAAGATTTTGAGGAAGACGATGAAGAAGATTACGAAGACGAAGAAGAGTATGATACCGATGACCTTGAACAGGAAGAAGAAGATGCAAAACTTGAGCAAGAGAATGAAAAAATTATCGACGCTTTACTGAAGGGAGTGGGTAATTTGAAGATGGACAAATTGGGAAACTATATCTTGGAAGAATAAATCATTTAGCATAATTAATACAGACTTACAGAAGACAAGGACTTGTAGCACACGATCGATATTGCATCATTGATTGATATTACATAGAGATATTTATTTATGAACCCAGAAACCGTTTTAAACCTAATTCAGCTTCTCTGAAATCATCACCACTTGATTTTTGGAAACTACATCTTGGACTAATAGATTGTTTAGCATAATGTATATATAAATAAGATAATGATCAGAATATAAACTTATGTTATAAAAACATATACCTACCCCTTCGGGTGTATATGAAAATATACACCAATATCAAAAAAACTTGAAAAATGTTTTGTACCCTCCAAGTTATAATCGTTTTGTAAATTGATATATATATTTATTTTTGGTAATAGATATTGAGAGCTGGTTCATTGTATTCTTTTGGTAATTTCGTGTAGTCTCTGAAAGGTTTATTACATTTAAATCTAAGATAAGATAATATAGAATTAGCTATTCTACATCATCAAAATAACGGTTTTCCTGTAATCAAGGGTATGTAGTTTATATAATGTCGTATAATTTGGTTTTATGTACTACTTATAAACATGATATCTAGCATACTGTTTATAAATAAAAATATATATCAAGTCATTTAATATGAAACCTATAATAAATAAACTGATGTTTTTTCTTGTCGATGCTATGTATTTTTATAAACATATACCCTTTCTTCGGTCGGGTACTACATTCTTTTTAATTAAAATAGATATTTATTTATGAACCCAATGTAAATAACAATAATTATACACAATGTTAGTTAGACTTAACGGGTAGCCATACCTTTGGTGACGGCACGTTTTAAGGCCAATTCAGCTTTTCTGAAGTCATCAGCAGAAGATTCTTCAATTTCTAAAGTTTGTAAAGCATCAGACATGGCGGTTTCAATCTTGTCTTTAGCAGATTTCTTGATCTTGGCAGATAAGACTGGGTCAGTGACAGTAGATTCAACAGAAGAGATGTAAGCTTCTAATTTTTGTTTTTGTTCGTGTCTCTTGGCGAAGGCATCGTCAGAAGATTTGAATTTTTCAGCATCATTGATCATTTTTTCAATTTCATCGGAAGATAATCTACCAATGGAGTTGGAGATGGTAATGTTAGCGGATCTACCGGTAGATTTTTCGACGGCAGTGACCTTTAAGATACCATTGGCATCGACTTCAAAGATGGATTCCAAGACTGGTTCACCGGCTTGCATTGGTGGGATGTTTTTCAAGTCGAATTCACCTAATAAGGTGTTTTCGGTACAGTTGACACGTTCACCTTGGTAGACAGGGAATTGAACGGTGGTTTGGTGGTCGGCAACAGTGGTGAAAGTTCTTCTCTTGAT
>JAXQKE010000556.1:0-11964 GCA_037042355.1 Candida sp. Y128-05E
TGTCAGCGAAACATTGTCAGCGCTAGCTGACAATGTTTATCTTGTAAGCTACGTTTAGTGATGTCAGCGCTAGCTGACATTAATCTGATTATCAGCGCAAGCTGATGATTTTATTTAAGTCTAGATAGTACGTTTTGTTCTGGCAGTCAGATTATTGTGTAGGTGGAGATAATACAAAGGGACTGGGTTTGTTTAATCTAGCTGTCACTAGATGTTACTTGGTGTAGATATTATTAACGTACTCTACGTTTGGTTTAATTAGGTTCTGCTCATCTGACCAATATAGGGGTAGGAATTACCGGTATCTTTGAACCAGACCCAAGCAGGTCAAATCGAGGTTGACATTATTGCTATGATATGGATTATTGGACATGTCTACAATGACTGTCAAAAAAGTGGCAAGTTTAGGTGGTAGATTGCAACAAGCATTGATAATGGCAATCTATCGGAAGAATGAAGATTTATTTACAGTGGAATTGGCAACTCCAGTTAACAGGTTGTGTGACTCTTGGCATGTTGCTACTAAAATCTGTATCTCTCATCGGTGCCCTGTTTGTAGCAAGTACACTTCGCTTTCTTTTACGTCTCTGTTTTATCTTAAAATCCATTAATTAAAACTAAACATATTATAAAAGCAAACTAATTAAATATCAAACAACAAAAAGTAACATAACAGAACTAATATTTACCAGAATTATGGGCATTCTTGTAACGTATATAACAATCAACACCAAAACAAAATCTTTTCTTGTACTAAAATACAAAACATTACCCACAGCGGACCAAAAGAGACAAGTTGAACAATTAAAAAAGAATCAAATCTTAGTGATCTAACAATATCAAAAGTAATATATCATTAAAGAAATCTATTATTTTCCAGAATTATCATCATCTTTTGATGATTTATTCGTTGATGTTTCTTGGGTTTCTTGGGTTTCTTGAGTTTCCTGGGTTTCATTTGAAGAATCTTCTTGTTCTTCATTTGGGGGAATATATTGATTTTGGAAATTTAAATCAGCCATACCATGTACACCAGGTACATATCCTGTATTATATAATGGTTGACCTCCGTAATTTTGATTCATATAGAATTGCTGTTGTTGGTGATTCTTTTCTTCAAGATTCATCTGATCGAGTGAATGGATCAATTCATCATCTTCATTTTCTTGATTTTCATTATTGAAATCATTATTTCGATTATCTATAGATTGGCCATCATCATTGTACATTGGTTGGTTGAATTGTAATGGCATTTGATGGGGCATTGGCGGCATACCCATTGGCATACCTCCATGCATTGGAGGTGGATACCCTCCAGCTGCGGCCGCAGCTGCTGCAGCAATAGCACTGGCAGGGTCTAATCCCATTGATAACGCAGCTTGAGCTTGCAATTGGGCAGTCTGAGCAACTAGTTGGTTTTGATGATGGAACTTTTTATTATTGGCCGAAACCCGTCCCCAACTTAATCTAACTCTATTACCCCCGACAATAAACCCTTGCATAGCACTAATAGCTTCTTCTGCTTCTTCTCGAGTTGAGTATTTAATGAAACCACAATTTTTACCTGGAGGGATCTTGACTTGTTGGATCCCACCAAAAGGTTTGAATACTGTAAACAAAGTAGTTTCAGAAACATCAGAAGATAAACCCCCAACAAAAACAGTAGTATTGTTAGGATCAGTGAATGGTTGGCCCTGGCTATTTGGTAAAGGGGATTTTCTGATATTGCCGAGTAAATTTGGGTTACCCAATTGATTGTCAAAACCTTTATCCATTTCATCGAATTGAGGTTGGGGTGGGGGTGGATGGTTGCCATAGAAATAATGCGATTGACGTGGAGGTGGGGGCATAAAGAAATCCTGTTGTTGTTGATGTTGATGTTGCTGCTGCTGTTGTTGCTGTTGGTCAAAGAACTGTTGTTGATCAAAATATTGCTGTTGTGGTGCTTGTTGTTGGGGTTGGCCATAAAATTGTTGTTGGGGAGGAAGATTTGGAGAAGCCAAGTTTGGGAATTTCATCATTTTATTTTGATTTCTAGGGGTGGCCAAAGCAACACGTAACGGTCTGCCGCCAAACCAAACGCCATTCATTTCCTGTAACGCTTTTTGTCTTTCCGAATCATCAGTGAAACGGACAAATCCAAAACATCGAGATTTGCCTGAGATCGGGTCGGTCATGACTCTAACAGTTTTGATTGAGTTGGGGAAGTTTTTCTGGAACAATGCTAATAAATGGGCTTCTGTGGTCGAAGCCGACAAGTCACCGACGAAAAGGGAAAATTCGGGGGTTTGGACGATGGGGGCCGATAAAGTGGCACCACTGGCCCAATTCAACCTAAAGTATTTCTTCTGGTTATCGGGATTATTAGGGAATGATTGTTGCGAAGGCATGGCCATATCTGGGAGTAATTGGCCGTTTAAGGACAAAGCTTGTTGGGCGTCATCAAACGAGTCAAACTGGATGAAACAGTAGCCCAGATGGGTTAAATTGGAGAAATTCGATTCTGATTTCAACAGTTTCGGTTTGATAATTTTCACGGAAACCTGTTTGTTTAACACTTGCCACCATAAATCGGCAATACCTTGTTCATCTAACCAAGGGTCGAGGTCACCCATCCATAAAGTACGTGGAGGGTCTATGTGGCCATAACCAGCTTCCTTTTCAGCGGCAATCGAGGATTGTTGCGTGGATATGGGAGGATTAGGGACCGTGTAGGAGGAGAGGAGCTCCTGTTCTTGCTTGTGTTGCTGTGAAGCAGTAGAACTTGTAGTCACCAGCTCTGCAGGAGGTGGTGGCATCAGCAGCGGCAGCTGCTGCTGCTGCTGCAGTTCCAATTCATCATGAGTATCCTGTTTATCATCCCCCACCAACTTATCATCACCTAAATATGACATAATTCAAACAATCAATTCAATTAAACTTAAACTTAAACAATGAAACAAAAAGTACAAGAAACAAATCAAAAAACAAGATGTATCAATTACCAAATGAATTGATTATAGGATTAAGGGTAGGTTTAATCTATTAGATTCTAACTATAAGCTAATTTTCAAACCCATTTTGGACAGAAAGGTCCTATGCAGGTACAGCCCTTTAAATCCAGGTAACAGTTAAGAAACAATTAACAAGAATAAAAGAAAACAAAAGAGAAGAGGAATGAAGGGAAGGAGTTATTAGTTGGTTATTATCTTGTTAGATCAATTGGTAGTTTATATTTACTAAAAACCCTCGAGGAAAATTAGCTATTTCTCCAGTTGTTGAAAGTGGAACTAGAAGATAAATTTAAAATCAATTGAAAATTTCTCATTTTTTTAATCATAATCTATATATTACCTCGTCTACAATATAATCTACATCTTTCCAATTCTTCGATTTATTTTCTTTGAATTCCCCCTACCTTCCCCTTTCAATCTCGTGTCTTCTACAACTGTTTCTAGATGGTTGCTAAATTCTTTTTTTTCTATTGAGGGGTTATGCAGCCTTTGGCCTTTTTGAATCATAACCTGTAAATCTTATGTAATTGGTTATGTAATATATTATTTTACAGGTTGAGTTTGTTTATGTTTTGATTTTGAGTTTTTTATATGGTAGAGCTTTTGTTGCAAGATCAACTATTAGTGATAATAGGTGGTATTTAGTGTTGGATTTTTATTTGCAATTGTATATTTAGTATTATAAGTGTATTAGAGTGTACTTATAGTGTTACTGATAAAAAATTTATATGACATTATCAGATTCAAGTAGAGTGGTCTCAGCTTCTACAAACCCTAGTTCGACTAATTCTAATATTAAACGGTATATCAAGAATACAAGATTATCAGATATTAATCTGGATAATGAAATGAGTTTGGATGATGAGAAACTGCACAAAGTGCAAGCAAGTGGTACACATTTAAATGTGCCCTATAATCAAGTGGGTGGTAATGGTGTTTCCGATGATTTGGAGTATCTCCCAAATCTGGACTATCATGATGGGTTGGAAGGTAATGATTTGAAGTATAATGCTTTACACTCAGTGGTTCCCGACGAACCAACAAAGTATGCTCGAAATTTGAAATACTTGACCAACCATGATTTCATGGGTGATCCTAAAGTCTCCTCGATTAATTCAATAACAAACACTTTCAACTATAAATCTCACCCAAATGCGAAAACAAAACCTGTCTTGACCCGAGATAATCGACAAGATACTGGTGATAGTAGATCACAAATAGATAATAATCTATCCAAGATCCAAGAGGCATCCATACCTAATGATACTCATGATGTCTCGCAGTCTACTCCTGATTGGATTCCCTCGGAATTAGATGTCAAATGGAATGACGAAAACCATTCACACCCTGACTTTTCTTCGTCGGTCAAAATATCGAAAAATCCAGCAAATCAACCTATTCAATTCGAATTCCCTTCACAATCTAATACAATGATCCACAACAAAAACCATGTTAAAGAGATTCCCATTTGGAAGAAGTTGAATAAGGTTTCCCAACCTAATTTCCACGATATTTTCTTATCACAATCGGATGATTCGAACAATCATCACAATAATCAATCGCAGAATAATAATAACTCGGTTTCTTCAACAATGTCGACCCCAATGGGAACCATGAAAACTAATCAGGATATCATAAATAAGCTTAATTATGATATCACCCAGAAGAATTCCCAGAACCCCGAGTCTCCATTAAAATTATTTGCGGATAATTATAATACCTATACCAAAGAAAAATTAAATGATGTTTTGAAAAAAGTTAATGATAACAGGTCCACCCAGCAAACTCCTACTGAATTACCCAGAATCAATGAATTCACCAATAGTAATAAATACACCAACAAACAATTTATTCAAAATGCCAATCAGATTTTTAATCATATTCAGAAGAAAGGATTCCAAAAACATGATGATTACAATAAAACCGCCAATGCTACATCTACCCCGAAAACCGATAAAATATTCTACAATAACATGAATGATGAATTAACCAATTCAAATGATGTAACGTCTGATGATTATACTAGTTATGAATCTAATGAGGAACCAAATGCACAGGAAACTGGAAATAACTCCGACGAAACAGTTGACGATTCGGATAATAAAGTGCAACAAGATTATCAGCACCATACTGATGGGAATTATCAACCAAATGATTATACTTCATTCGAGGAGACTTCAAAACATAATCCAAACATGGAATATGGCCACTCACGAAATCAAAGCGAATACACTTTTGATGAAGTAAGTTCTGACGATCAAGTTACAGAACCTAATCCTAGCCAACACCGACAAGTACCCGAAAGAAAATATGGTCAAATCCACCAGCTGAACCTCCGATCGGAAAGAGAGAATCACTCGCCAAATAGACAACAAGAACATCATGAAGTTTCTGGTCCGCTTGCCCAAAACTCAAATGAAGGTTCAAATATTCAAAAACAAAAAAGTTTAGTTGAAATGCTTGAACTTCGAGACAAAATTAACTTATTAGAAGAAGAGAACAATCGTTTGCGAGATGACCAAGAGAAATTTAACAATGTGAGTGTACTTTCTATTGATGATATTCATAGCACTTACCCTGAATTGGAGGTTAAATTGAAGCATGCATCACAATTAAGATTGAATGAAGCCAAAGTACTTAAAACTAGGGATACCAATTCTCAGGAAATTGTAAGAGGAAGAGTCAAGCCTGATGCTGATTTGCCTAACGAGTACGGAAATATGATTTTGGATGAGAAAAATCAACGATGGATCTTGGTCCAAGACAAGGAAAACACAGATCCTGGAAGCTTGGATTCAATAGAAGATTTGGAAGTTACCAATGATTATAAACATCAAAATAAGATGGGTAATAAATCGAATAGAAGCAAGAATTTGGAAGTATCATTCGACTTGAGAGGAATGGATAATGAAGTAACCAGAATTTCTGAATTACAAGATGTCACTTTTTCTCAGACCAGAAGAAGGTTGGTATCGGTGATAACAGATGTTTTATCTAAAGGTGGTCACCTTGAAGACAAGTGGCGTCATATTCAGGAGATCGCTTTATCAGATTACCATCTAGATAATGTACATGATTTACACAAACTATTACCGAACTTAACTAATATTGACTTATCAAGAAATTCAATTAGATATCTTGATGGATTGCCAAAAGCAATTTTACGTCTTGATGTATCGGATAACGATATTGAGAATTTAACCTCATTTTTACAATTCCGAGATTTAAACTTCTTGAATGTGTCTTCTAATAATTTATTTAATTTGAGTAATATTTCGGCAAATATTCATCTTACCCAGTTGAACGTTTCCAATAATCAAATACATTCCCTTAATGGCATTGAAAAATTGGTTAACTTAACCAAACTTAACTTATCACAAAACAATTTAATGGGGAAGATTGATTTCAATAAACATCGGTTGGAAAATCTTGAGGTATTGAATTTATCTGAAAATAGAATTCAAGGAGTTACAGGGCTTGAAAATTTGCCATTGTTAAGAGTATTGGATTTAAATGAAAACCAGTTAACTAATATATCATGTAATGGCAAGCATAAAAGTTTAAAGAAATTATTACTTAAGCTTAATGATTTGAAGAAATTAAATCTTGAGCCATTCCCATACCTTCGAGTATTAAGAATTGATGGTAATTCTTTAAATGTCATCACTGATATCAATAGGTTGAAACATTTGCAAGAGTTATCTGCCAAATGCCAATCGAATCGTGCTGTTGTTGAGAAATTGGTTGAAGAATCAACCAATGTATTATCGTTAGATTTGTCAGGTAATGGTCATTTTGATTTGCTTGGTTATTCGCAAAGATTTAATCAAATTTCCTCGAACTCGTTCTTAAGTTTAACTAAATTGGTGTTAACCGCGATGAATTTAACTAAGATTCCTGACTCATTTGCCAATGTATTTCCAAATGTTCGCGAATTGAATTTGAATTTCAATCGTATAAACAATATTAGCGGGTTGGCGGATTTAGGAAATATAAGACGGTTGTACTTGGTAAGCAATAACTTGTCCAAGACCGAAAATGTGATTCACGGTCTAACAAATGGTCGAGGTACATTGAAAGTATTAGATTTAAGATTGAATCCTTGTAATGTTGAGTTGTATCCATATGTTTTCAACCCAACCGAATTAGATCTAGCAAGAAGAGGCGATAGTCCAGTTCAATTGGAAACTTTAGATGAAATCGAGAGTTTTGCAATCCATTACGAAGCATTAAATAAGACAATTGATGATTGGGAAGAGAGAGATACTGAGTTTGTTAGTAAAATATCGCATGAGAAACGAGGTATGTTGAGAAAACAATACGAAACTTTGTTTATCAATTTCTTTCACAATATAATTCAATTGGATGGTACTATGATTAAAGATCAAAAGAGAATGGAGGCTAATGATTTGCTCAGGCAGCATTCTGATTAACTGTATGATAGAAAAGTATGATAGAAAATGGGTTTAAGGTAGTTAGTGTATTATATGTAATAAATATTTCTTAGTGCGCAGTAAAGAACAAAGTGGTTGTTTTAAAGTGCTTCTAACGAAATTATGACTTTATCCACCAGAATATCGATCCAATGGCCACCAGACCTTGCTGGAGAAGCAACAAAGACCATGGTATTTACCACTCCCCAGAATCATTTTGTCGACATTAGAATATTCAAACAGTATTACCAACAACCAAGTACTAATTTACCATTTGATTCGGTTTTCGAATGGTGTCTGTCAGGTGTCGAAGAACCTATAGAAGGAACTGATAAGATCCAATTTCATCAAGAAATCAATTCAATTGCTATTGCTAAAGCTATAAAAAGTAATAAGCCGCTAGAATTTGGTTTACCAGATATAGGTGAGTTTTCTTCGATTGAAAATAGTGAAGATCGTCGAGAAGTTGGTCAAATGGAGAATCCGGTAACTGGGAAAGTCCAGGATTACATTGAAATTTGGAGATCCTTAGATCCAATTACGAATTCACCTGCTGCCGAAGCACCAGAAGTGGAACAAGTCGGAAAGACTAAATACCCGTTATTCACTTTAATTGTAGACAATGATAATTACCAAGGGAAACTCATCCGTCTTGGGAATTGGGTTCAAGGTTTGCTATTCGATAAAACAAATCCAACCCAACCAATACATGTAATACAAAGTTACCACGACGGTAACCAATGGACAAACACTATAATCTTCGGCTCTATTGGATTATTCCCGATTACATTTAATGGTGCTATCGACAATACCATCCCCACTCCAAATCCCAGAGTTATTTGGAAATGTATAGAAGCTTAGCTGTAATACTTCCGAAATAGGAAATCTACCTTATATGTCTTATCGATGTCCAGGAAATTTAAATCAAGGACCAGAGCAAAGTTTATATCAAGTTATAGTCTTAGCAAAGTATCATGGGTGCAGGAGCGTATGTATTAGGTATAGTTGATTTTTAGATCAATGTACTAACAGAATAGGTTATTTATCTTTGCGCTTGTTTCCAATGCTGTGAGTTTATTTGCTCAAGTATTTTTCACAATTATGTTTTCTGATTTGGAATCAGATTATATCAACCCAATAGAATTATGTAACAAGTTGAATCCATGCATGTTACCTGTTGCAGGTCTTCATGCGTTCACCAGTATTTTATTCTTAGTTAATGGCTACTGGTTTGTATTTTTGTTAAATTTGCCATTATTAGCTTACAACGTCAAATCTTATTTGGATAAAGATTACTTGTTAGATCCTACAGAAATCTTCAGAACTTTATCTAAACATAAACGTGAATCATTCTTGAAATTGGGTCTTCATTTCATATTCTTCTTCTTTTACTTGTACAGAATGATTGTGGCTTTGATTGAAGGATCTGAATAAGAAAGATGAGTTTTCAATTGAAATTACCACTGGATAGATCGTTGGGAACTATATATTTATCACTTGATCTATGCATCTGGTATCTGGAATTGTCAATTATCATTGTACGGGTGTGGAGTGGTGTGGCTTGTGAACACTTCATTCAGACAATCAATTGAATCATTTGGATTCAATACTTGTACTATATAGATATTTATCTAATCATACATAATATTCTATTGTAACTAGTAATTGAAAAGATCGTTATTTGTTTCCCAATTAGGAAGTCTAGATTTGAGATTTCGAGATTTTTTTTGTAGTCTAGTGAGACAAATTTTTAACATTCCAGTAGCATCGACCAAAGTGGAATTTAGAATAATAGACAGAACTCTAATAGTATAATGACTGGGGAGAGTTGGTATGTATATATAAATATCAAATATTGGGTTTGACTTGACTCTTGAAAATCAAGTTAATAAGCTCGAGAATGAAGAACTTTTCTAACATTTTAGGTTATTTATCTTTGCTGTTATTGCTAATGCAGTTAACTTGTTTTCGCAAGTTTTCTTTACAATCATGTATTCCGATTTAGAATGTGATTATATCAATCCTATAGAGTTATGTAACAAATTAAACCCTTGGTTTATTCCAGAAGCCGGATTACATGGTTTCATTACTTTATTATTCCTTGTCAATGGTTATTGGTTCCCATTCTTATTGAATTTGCCATTATTAGCCTTTAACGTTAATAAATTCTTGAAGAAAAACCATTTATTAGATGCTACTGAAATCTTTAGAACTTTATCCAAACACAAAAAGGAATCTTTCATCAAATTGGGATTCCATTTATTGATGTTCTTCTTCTACTTATATAGAATGATCATGGCTTTAATCCAAGATGTATAAACCATGATGGCTTTTAATCCAATTCCTGATCAAGATCGTTCAATTTTTCATTTAATAAAGTCAATTGCGGGAAAATTCCAATCTGGGGATTTGTAATTTTATTTAATTTAATTAATTTATGTTGTACAACACTGTTAAGATCAGAATCATGCGATTTGGACTTTAGTTTAGTCAATCCGTGCTCGATCTTTTGTAGTTTTGCATTTTTCTCTTGTATTTGTTGATGGCTCAATCTCAATTGATTCAATTCTTGGCCCACCTGATTATGTTGCTGATTAATATCATATATTTTCTGTCTCAATTCATCCTTTTGTTTTTGGATTTGCTTTATCGATTGCGTTATATCATTGACACTAGCAAACATATCAGAAAGTGAAGATAAATGATTGGTAACGTGATTCTTAAAGTCTTGTTGTGCCGCCGATTCATTGATTCTGGCTGAATCATACACTTTTGGTTCAAAATCTTGGACTAGTGAGTTCAAAACATCAATGGTATTGATTTTCACTCTCTTATCTCGGTCATTGGTGATTCTTTGTAAATGCACTGTCAATGGCTTTTGTTTTTGTTTGTTTGATGTCTTGGAAAGTGGAATTGGTGAAGTGTTTGGCGTTGGCTGTTGAACCTCCTGTAGTATTCGTGTAGGAACTTGACGGGTTTCTTGTGATGAAACTCGGGGTTTCCTGGCCTTTTTTGTTTTGAATTGTTCTTTACGTTTGAACACTTCCGATGCAATCTTTTGGAATCTCGCTTCCACCGATTCGGATTCGGATTCAGCTACTTCATCAACACGCTCGATTTTCCTTCTTTTACGTGACGTTGGTTTCTTTTGATCTGTTTTTTCATCTGATATGGTTAATTTCCTTGGTAGTACATTAAATGAGGTACTTTCCAAGTCCGGAGATTGATCAAACGACATATTTTGCTCAGGAGTTTGAAAACTTTGTGATTGTCGAGTATCGACTGGTGAACTCATGGTTCTCGACCTTAGTTTTGGCAAACTATCTCTTTCATTATCATCGATCAAAGCTGACAGTAAGTCATATAATTGTTTTGTTTGTTTTGTATTCAAAGGTTTATCAATAATTACAAAAGAATCTCGCTCTAAACGTCGATTTCTATAATGTTAGTATGAATGATATTAATATGACTGCCTTTTAGGTGTTTATACATACCCTGTACCTCGTATTCTGGCCTCCTTCCTATCGTTAGACATACTTATGGTTGTTTGTTATTTATAAAACGCGGTTTTTTATGTGATGATTTGTTACACCGAGCCGCACAGTGGTAAAATAAAGAAACACGATAAATTAACAGCTAGTAACTCTACTATACGTACAACATAGTATATTGTAACTAGAGGTGCTATTTAGAATATTCAACGTGTGATCAATATTTACCAACATTTTGTTGTCAAAATAATTCAAAGAATATATCTACAATGAAGAAAACGAAATATGCTAGTATACGCCAAGACCACTTATATTCTCCTCAAGATATTACTAGTATCTTGAAAGCTGTCATTTAATATTGGTATTTATTACAATTCAATCGTCTACTTCGCCTATAAAATATTATTAACACATTTCTCATTGATGGATAATGTCGCAACGACCCTATATTCCCCCAACCTGTCAACAACTCATTTATTATGTCCCACTCGGTGTCTCGTATATTCTGAATACAATGGCAAGGCGAGGTCTCGTTATTTTACTAATCTATACCAAAAAAGGAGAAAAGCCGAGAAGCGGAGTTATCCATATATAACAAAGTAAACTTAAATACAAACAATCCAATTAAGGGTTTAATTGGTAATGAAAAAAGTGGTCATAATTGGAGGGTCTTATGCTGCTGTTGCTGCTTTCAAGGTGGTGGTGGGTTTATCTATACCAGTAGATATTACTGTAATCGCCCCCTCAGAATACACATGGAACAATTGTGCTTCACCAAGACTATTGGTGGAGCCAGAGAGAAAGAAGGAAACCATAATTAATTTGAAAACTATAATTGATAATAATATTGAAAAAAATCCCATTCACAATGGTAGGTTTGTCAACTCTTTTGTAACTGATGTTGATTTAGATGAACAAACATTTACTTATAGTGAAGAAACTGGACACTATGATTTTCTCATTATTGCAACGGGTACTAGATACGAGTCTGATGCTTTCAAGTTGCCAAATTCCAGCGATTATCTTCAAACATTCAAAAGAATTGAC
>JAXQKE010000557.1:0-11899 GCA_037042355.1 Candida sp. Y128-05E
TCAGCTTGTTTTGTTGCTTCTGGTTCCTTTTTAACTTCGATTTCCTCAATTTTTTTAGTCTTTGCCTTTTCATTCTCCTCCTTCTCTTTTGCTTCTTTCTCTTTCTTTTCTTTTGCTATCCTTTCTTGTTCCTTTCTTTCCAAATCTCGTTTCTTTTTCTCAGCTTTTAATTTTGCAAAATGTTGCTTAATTTGTTCTAGGTATGTATAGTACGTCTCCTCGTCTGGAAGTTCAGGAATATCCAATTTCACATTGAATTTTTCAAAGAAATATGGTTTAGGTTCCTCGCTTTCTAGGAGCTCTTTCGAACCTTTTACCCAATGGTGAAATTGAAGGTTCTCTTCTTTTTGCTTGCTATTAGCCAGAAATGGCATACGTGTCCAAGGAGAGGGTTTCATTTTATGGTTTATCTTTGCTGCATTCTGATTAGTTGATCCTAAACTGATTGGTGGTGTATTTGGTCCCAATAGATTATATAACTCTCTAGCCAAACCTGTTTGTCGAGGTTCAGCGGTGGTTTTTTGCTTTTTCTTGTTTGGTTGTTTAGCATCATCCCTCTGGATGTTCAAAACATCTAATATATCATTAGCTGACATATTAACGAATGAATTCTAGTTAACCTATGTGTTTATGAAATAATCAAAAATTTATGTCGCAAAAAACTGAAAATGTCGCGAATGTCGCGTTTATGTCGTAAATTAGTTATATATGGGTTTATGCTAAGTAATGGTATACATTTCTATCATTATCGTCTCTTTTGAGGTACTCTTTCTCTATTAGATCAGTTATTCGTTGTTTTATAAGAATCACTGGTGGTTGGAATCGGTTTGCTAACTGTTTTATGAGTTCTTCTATCAATTCATTATGTTTTAAGGTACGACGTGATTTCATTATTCTAACGATAGCAGCATTAACTTCGATTTTTCTTCCCTCACTTATGTTTTGTTTGACAGTATCATTTTCTATTTCTGCTTCTGTCTTTTCCAGTTTCTTCGAGGAGGAACTGGCTGATACTGTTAAAACTTTGACTTTTATTGAAGGAGATTTAAATTTGGCATTCAATTTAAATGTATCTGATTCATTGACATCTTTAGTCATGGGCAGTTTAATCAACAATCTTGAACGTGGAGCAACGGCAATTGATTGTAGATGTCTCTTCAAATCTTGTTCGGGAATACCAGTTAATTCTTTAATTTCAGTATAAGTTAATTCTCGTTGCTCATCAAATGCAGAGGCTGGTACTCCTTCAGAATCAACAGATTGTGGGGCAAATAACAACATAATCATACCAGCATAAGTAGCCAAGTTAATCTCATAAGTTTTCGAAAGGTATGTGATTCGCAAGTCAATGGAACCAAATTTCGGACTCCAATAGAGAGACTTGCTCGAATTTTTATTATCAGTGTTCCAAAACTCTTCAAACTCTTTTATGGTTGGACGTAATTGACTCGACCAAATAAATCCTGGATCTTCTTCGAAAAACTTATAATCTTTGGTCATTGATTTTGGCCAATCCAAGACATTACAGATTTTCAATTCTAGATCGACTAAATTCAAATGATTCTTCTCCAAGTGTTTCTTCCAATATTGGGTTGTATCTTTTGATGATTTGATATCTTTATTCATTTTGATGATTTTATCTAGAGAAGAAGTCCCCATTTCTTCGCATAGTTTTGAGATTAATAATTCTTCGATATCAATGCCCAATTTATTATTAAAATTAATAGATTGTGACGAACCTTTGGAGTTCAAAAATCTTTTAGCAAAATGGTTAGCATAATGAGCTTCAAATGCATCTTTATCTTTAATAAACTTCAAAAAAGCTAATGATTTATCAATCAAATCATTAATAGGATCGGAAGTGAAATCTTTTGACGATTTATTAATTTGTTTAATGTGATGATCCATATAGATCGACAAGATTTCTGGAGCATTTACACCTATTTTCGCCAGGTCATTAATGAAATCTCGCATAGCAAATGTGATGGTTTGTTCAACGATTGGGTTTGAATCGAATGATTGAGTACAGTTCAAATTCAATTGGTTTCTGTAGGCTAGTAGAGCTTCTAGCCATTGTGTGGCGAATGTGGGCGAGTTAACCTGCAGTTTTTTCGAAGTTTCCATGGAGTTTTTGATGTAATCCGTCAAGGTAGAGCCTTGGGAAATGATGGACTCTTTCAATCTTAATCGTAATAATTGATAATTAGTGTCAATTCTACCAATTAATTGGTAAATGATTTTTAAATAAGGGAGATGGGTCTGATACTGTCTATCTTGTAGTACGTTCTGGACATTAGGTTCTAATAGAAAGGATAAACCATGTTGATTAGACGGGAATTTCAAAATGACATCAATGTTATTTTTGATCAAGATGTTATTGATCAAATTGGTTAATTTTGCATGCGAAGACGTGGGAATATGAAACAACATTTTCAACTCCTCGTCTTTGATGAGCTGGTTGATTGAGTCTAGGTAGACTATCCCATCTTTGGGTAATTTATTAATAAACTGATAAAAGAAAGTTTCAGATGCCCCGAAAAACACCGGCTCAAATGTCTGCTGGTAGTAGTTATCGCCAAACTGAAAGTCTAAATTATTGGAAGAGGATTCCACTAGTAATTCCAACATGTTGATTAGTTTTGTAATGTACAATTTTGTCGAGGTGATTTCTTGCCCATTTCTACTTTTAGTGTATTCCTGAATAATAATATCTGTTATCTTCCTCCCTAACTCGTCTTGATTATGTTTGATCAAACTGGTTTTGAACAATTGAATCCCCAAATCATAAATCAACAATTTCTTTGATTCCTTGATATAAACGCGATTGAGGTACATTAAGACATCACTAATGAATTTCATTGATTGTAAATGTTCATCCCATTCTTGCAAGAGACATTTCATAAACTCTTCATCCTGGGTGATGCCTAACAAGTATTCCCGTCTTTTCAATAGATGCTGCAGAATTAATTGAGATACGTGATCATAAAGTTTACCTCCATATTTCCGTAACACCAAAGTATAAGCCTTTCTGTATAACTGTTCATACGACAAGTTTGAAACATTTTTATTTTGAATTTGTATTATAGCATTGGCTAGGATAGACCACGATTTTTCATAATCTACAACATTATCCGTAGAAGAAGTTTCCAAGGAGGAGGAAATCAAAGACTTCCTCGGAGGTCTGATCTTGGATCTTCTATTCCCTGGCACCATCAGCTGTAGTTGAAAAGAGATCAAGATGAAGTGTTGCAGATTCAATTATTCAAATCATTGGTGCGTGCGTGAGATTTCTTACAGCATTTTACACAACTAAAACAGAAATTAATAGAAACAAGATTTAATGGGATACTATGGGATAGTAAACAGTATAGAATCTACCATTAGATAAATACTACTAATACTTGTGATTTCTGGCTTTTTTTAAAAAAATCTGATTTTGCTTGAGCTACTTCTAATACAATACTCAATATTGGTTGTTTACATCTAACCCAAATTTCTATTCGTGTATGTATTGACCTCTCTCAGTTAGATATTGGTCTAGTATTACTCGTAACTGAGCTTACTCTCTGCTTAGGCTCAAAATCCATAGATGCAAATAGTACTCACATCCTTTTGTAGTTCCTAGTACACTGGTCAATGCGAACGAGGAAGTGGCAAAATTCTTCAATGTATTCAATTGTAGATAAAAGGTAATGTAGCATGGTTTACTGCCATGTCTTATCCAATATACATCAGAATAAAATATAGTAGGATAATAAATCATACATTAGCCAATAATCGAAAAATGGTGATATCCTCTAGTAGAAAGCTGACTATAAACCTTGTTTGTCTATATTGTAGTACCGATCATTAACGATTCACAATTATTCAGTTGATCCGGTCTTCCCATGTAGTGACTAATTCCTTTGATTGTATTGGATAAAAACCGGCCCTGAAAAAAGATAGCGGCACCGGCGCGATACCGGAGTGTGGAAATTTTTCAGTCAGTCAACACCAGATATATAAAGAAGATAATAGTCATAAGTTTCAAAATCCACAATTAACATGGCTGGACCAAGAACATTATACGATAAAGTATTCGATGATCATGTCGTTCACAAAGACGACTCTTCATACTTATTATACATTGATAGACATTTAGTCCATGAAGTTACCTCCCCACAAGCTTTTGAAGGTTTAGCTAATGCTGGTAGAAAAGTCAGAAGAACCGATTGTACTTTGGCTACCGTCGATCACAACATCCCTACAATCTCAAGAGCCAATTTCAAAGATTTAGATTCGTTTATTGATCAAGCTGATTCAAAATTACAAGTCAAGACTTTAGAACAAAATGTTAAAGACTTTGACATTACTTACTTCGGTATGACCGATGAAAGGCAAGGTATAGTGCATGTCGTTGGACCAGAACAAGGTTTCACCTTACCAGGTACTACCGTAGTCTGTGGGGACTCCCATACTTCTACCCATGGTGCTTTTGGTTCTTTAGCCTTTGGTATTGGTACTTCTGAAGTCGAACATGTCCTTGCCACCCAAACTATTATTCAAGCCAAATCTAAAAATATGAGAATTGATATTCAAGGTGATTTATCCACTGGTATCACTTCCAAAGATTTGGTTTTACATGTCATTGGTGTCATTGGTACTGCTGGTGGTACTGGTTGTGTTATTGAATTTGCCGGTAAAGCTATAGAATCATTGTCCATGGAAGCTAGAATGTCCATTTGTAATATGGCCATTGAAGCTGGTGCTAGAGCTGGTATGATCAAACCAGATCAAACCACTTTTGATTACATCAAAGGTAGACCTTTAGCTCCTAAAGGTGACCAATGGGAAAAAGCTGTTGCTTATTGGAAAACCTTACACTCAGATGATGGTGCCAAATTTGATTATGATATCAAAATTAAAGCTAGCGATATTGTTCCAACCATAACCTGGGGTAACTCTCCTCAAGATGCTTTACCAATCACCGCCTCTGTTCCAGACCCTGCTACTGTTGATGACCCAATCAAAAAGGCTGGTATGGAAAGAGCTTTGGAATACCAAGGTTTAAAACCAAATACTCCTTTACAATCTATCAAAATTGATAAAGCTTTCATTGGTTCTTGTACCAATTCTCGTATTGAAGATTTAAGAGCTGCTGCTAAAGTTGCCAAGGGTCATAAAAAAGCTGACAATGTCAAGGAAGTCTTGGTTGTCCCTGGTTCTGGTTTGATTAAAACCCAAGCCGAAAAAGAAGGTTTAGATAAAATCTTCGAAGAAGCTGGTTTCACTTGGAGAGAAGCTGGTTGTTCCATGTGTTTAGGTATGAACCCAGATATCTTAGATCCTCAAGAAAGATGTGCCTCTACTTCTAATAGAAATTTCGAAGGTAGACAAGGTGCCAAATCTAGAACTCATTTAATGTCCCCTGCTATGGCTGCCGCTGCTGCTATTAAAGGTCATTTCACTGATATTCGTGAATTCGATTATGACCACTCAGATGAACCTGCTATTCACATTGAATCAGATGAAGAAGAAGATAAGGCTTTACAAGATGCTGTATACGAACATGAAAAACAAACTATTGAAGAAACTCCAGGTACTCAAGCTGAGAGATTAAATGATGTTCCTAAATCAACTAGAGTTGCTGGTGAAGTTGGTGGAATGGATAAATTCACTGTTTTAACTGGTATTACTGCTCCATTGGATAAAGCGAATGTTGACACTGATGCCATTATTCCAAAACAATTCTTGAAAACAATTAAACGTACGGGATTAAAATCTGGTTTATTCTATGAATGGAGATTTAACAAAGATGCTAATGGTAAAGATGTTGAAACTGATTTTGTTTTAAATGTCGAACCATACAGAAATGCCGAAATTTTATTGGTCACTGGTGATAACTTTGGTTGTGGTTCTTCAAGAGAACATGCTCCATGGGCATTAAAAGATTTTGGTATCAAATGTATGATTGCTCCATCATTCGGGGATATTTTCTATAACAATTCTTGTAAAAATGGGTTATTACCAATCAGAATTGATCAAGATATCATTTTAAGTAAATTAATTCCTGCCGTTGAAGCTGGCCATCAATTAACTATTGACTTACCAAACCAACAAATTAAAGACGGTGAAACTAATGAAGTTTTAGTGGAAAATTTCGAAATTGAAGAATTTAGAAAGCATTGTTTAGTTAATGGTTTCGATGATATTGGTTTGACTTTACAAAAGGAAACCTTCATTACTAAGTATGAAGCTAAAAGAAGAGAAATCTTCTCATTCTTGGAAGGAGGCTCTAAATTAGTCAAGCCAATTAAAGGTGCTAAAAAATCAGTATATGGTTTAAAGACCCAAGAATGGTAAACCATTTTGTTATGATACCGACGTATTTAATATATTTAATAATAAAAAGTTAATAATTAGACGAATTGTAGATGTTTTTTTTTATAATTATAAGGTAAGATATAATATTTATAATTTTATGACTGAAAAGTTAAAATCGGATTTTGTGGAAAAGCAAGATTTACCAAAACTTTACTGAATGAAAATATAGATTGATTACATTTATTCATCATGACAACGTATATTATATGAATCTCGGAATCTATAAATATAATAATCAAAACAAAAGAAATAAAATATTCAAAAAATTATAGTAAAATAGATTTTACTAGAGAAGTAAAAATTGTAAACGATATAGTACAAAAATAAAAGACGAGGGGACATATGATTCCATCTTTCTAGTTGTAGGGGGTAGACATAATGATATTGTTCCTTTCGATTAACATTTCTATTCCCATAAACCAATTACATCTTCACTTAAATTGGAAATCTGGGGTTACCCTGAGACCAAATATGAAATGTAAAAAGCTTGGAAATCGCTATTCATCTTTTACCCGATTTTATTGACCTTGGAAATGTTGTCGAATCTTTGCTAACTATGGCTATTTATTTCTTCGAGTTAGATATCAACATCATACAGCTAATATACACTTGCTTAACACCTTGTAATAAATCTGAAATTATTTCAGGTTTCAACATAGTTAGCTGTTTGAGCGTTATCAGTCGTAGATATCACGAATTAGTTCACAGTCACTTGTTCGCAATCACTAGTTCGCTTCGTGGGTACTTCAATCACTTCGTGATGATTCACTTCATGCGCATCGCAATCACTTGTTCCTAATCACCTCGTGATAGCTCACTCATGCTCACTCAGTCAGCCTTCTCTGACATCACCTGCTTAACCGGCTCACTATCATGATACAACTTATGCTGTTGAATATACCTAATCACACTATTCGGTAACAAATACTGCACGCTCATCCCCCTTCTAATAAACAATCTAATCTTTGTGGAAGAAATATCATTATAAATAAGTTGTTTTATCACCAAGACATTTTTCCTGTGTTCATACATAATATCATGCGACAACAAAAACGATCTAACATCGGATCCAGTACGTTCCACAATCAAACAACCGTACTTACCTAAAATATGATGTAAATCCTGGTCTGCCCATACGTCCGGCTCACCCATTGATTCAATTAAATCACCACCGGCCAACAACATGATTTTAACCCCTCTACGTTCCCCATTTTTCGTCAAACAACCACCACCTTTAATATTAATCTCTTCATTGAAATGGTCCAACACTAGGGCAGTCCTAGTATACTTATCTTGTAAAGATTCCCAAGCATCAACCATCAACCAGGAACTGGTTCTTTCACAGGCCAATTCACACATTCTTACTCTATGATGCGCCGGAGCTAAACCTTGTTTTTTGTAGTTCGAACTCACGGGAGAGTAGTAACCACCGATACATTCAAATCTAGTCTGCTCAGAAATGGCATCTAAGGCCATTTCAAACATACGTAAATGCAAATAAGTAATTGGCGAGAATGAACCACAAGCCACTACTACCAAAGGATATTTATTATCATCAGGCAAACTGGTAGCCAATCTATGAGTTGGAAACTGATAATCTTCCAATTTACTAGCCTGGCGTTGTACGCCATGGGGCACTTCCTCCAAATCAGCAATTTGATTTGATTTAACCTGGGTTGTTGGAGGTAAGATCTCCTCGTCCGAGCTCAGGTCTTGTAAATCAGTATGTCTCCTTAAAATCTTATTATGGCTAACCGAAGACGAACCTATATTCAGTAAACTTGGTTTAGATTTTGACGGGTGTGGAGGGGGAGCGTCGATAGTTTCTCCGTAATCGGCCAAAACCAAATTTTCTATAGGCATGTTGCTGGGTATGTTATCCAGGGGAGCAGTTGGTTCAAAGTCCACCCTTACACTAGGGCGTTGAAAGTTAGGATCATTTGTAGGGTCCATAATTGGAATTAAAAAAGAAAAGTAGTTATTGAAATAAAATTTTAATTTGTTCGTAATTTCTCGCACCGCTGTTGTGCTTGATTGCAAATCACCAAAGAAATGTGTCAACTTTTAATAAACAACAAATAATACAAAGAATTCTATTCGATATAACTCAATTCAATATAACTTAAATCAATTCAATATAATACAACTCAATATAACTTCAATTATATCAATTTCATCATAATCAATAATTTCAAATTTCTCACAGAAAAACCAATCGGGGATTGGCAACAAATCAACCGCCCATACGTCATTTACAAAATCAACAAATGCAACAATAGTAAATCCCCTCCCTAGTACATATGTTCCAAGAATTGCTTTCCTTTTGACCCGATAGATTGACCCCTCGGTAATTTAGGCTTTAAGGTGATGCTTAATCCCAGTGACTAATGCCGACCGTTGGAAAAGTTAACCCAAACTTCAACCAACATAAGGTTTAACTACATTACTCGAGATTATTAAGGCATTAACATAAATATATTAAATATAACCTCACGAGATATTAATGATTTTGCAATAAACCTCGGCTTCCATGATTGTACGATAGTGTTATTACAAGAGTTACCAAGGCGAATAAAAAAAAATTACGCTGCAGACAGGATTCGAACCTGCGTGGCCAAAGACCATTGCCTATCAGCAATACTAATAGCAGGGCAACCCGTTAACCACTCCGGCA
The DNA here is from genome assembly GCA_037042355.1 of Candida sp. Y128-05E. Taxonomy (NCBI): domain Eukaryota; kingdom Fungi; phylum Ascomycota; class Pichiomycetes; order Serinales; family Debaryomycetaceae; genus Candida; species Candida sp. Y128-05E. The sequence goes on from JAXQKE010000557.1 coordinate 9,038, forward strand.
CTGCAGCAGTAATATAAGGTTGGTTATTTTCGTTCACTAAAATCTGAAGATTTAACGACTATGCCAAAACATCGCCAGAACAATTTTCAAAACTTTACCACTTCTCTATATGGAATATTGGTTAAATCTACTCACGTGATTAATTTTTTGCTTTGGTGGAAAAAATAAGTAATGATAATAGATATCTAGGGATCACTTCTAATATGACTCGTACAGGACAAGCTAAACGGTTGATGGACGTGAGTGCAAAGTGCTCGAAAGAAGGTGCTCTATATGGGAACTGTGTTCTCCAGAATTATCAAACTATTGGTCACAAAACTTGTGATGCTGAATTCACAAAGTTTAAAAATTGCATGGTGAAAAATGTAGGGAAGAAATGGTAGTGTGTGTGGTTGGTGTGAAGAGTTTATTTATTTGAGCCTTGGTTCCTTGTCAATTCTTATTAGATTAACAGGATTGATAATTTGGCGAATGGTGGAAATACTGAAGTTGATGGTTTTCTCGATAATCTTTGTACTGCTTTAATTGTATCTTTAATGATACCCTTGTATATATTTTAATGCATCTATGGATCTATGGAGATATGGAGATATGGAGATATGGAGATATGAATTGTAGATATGTAATTGATGAATTTGAATGAACCGTCACCAGAACTTGACTAGTTGGATTTGACTTGACGCAGAACTCTTGTATTTTCCTTGTTAGAATAGATCACCAAGGTAGATTAAATGAGGCTGTCAATCTAGGTTGCAATTTTGCTTGATTCAGCCGAATCAATTTCCTTTGCAGCACAACCACATCACTTTGACAAATTACATAGTATTTCATTTACTCGAACCTGTTTCCAGTAAGCTCAGTTTACCCTTACAGTGTACTATGTCAATTCAATGTATTATGCACCCTCTTATAGCCTCTAGAAAACTTTTATTTGGATATTATACAATTGTTTTTAATCGTTACATAATTACAGTAACTGTAGAACTATGTAAGTTTGTTTCACTTCAAACCCATAGATTCTATAGATTGAAGTTTAGGATCCATTCTTTGGATACACCCCATCAGTAATTTTTCAAGTAAATACGGAAAATTGCCTCTATGGCTGCAAAAAAACCCAGTGTTAAAAAGATCAAGGAATCCAAACGCTCACAGCTGATCCAGCAGATTAATTGAAATATGTATATCTAGTTCTCTGGGCTAGTGCTTCACCTTCTGTGTCCCTAAATCTCCACATTTTCCTAGCTCTGTACTCCGACTCACTACATTCATGAGATGCATCGAGAGATGGGAAATGTTTTGGCTAAAACTCAGTTTTGTCAATACCTCCCCATGGGTTAATACACTGTATTTTTATCTATAAATACTTCTACATCTACATCTGCATCTACATTTACAGTATTATGTTGTCTAGATCTGGTGTATCGTTTGGTGAAATTTACCACATTAAAGTTCCCCACACAAAAATTGACAGTTTCCTGCATATTTGTGATTTTCCTACACCCTCGGAACTTTAAAACAATAAGTAAGCCTGTGATTCTGCAACAGTGTGGTTGAAGATTTCAGTTTCAACAACAGAAGAACAACACCAGCAGTTATGATCAACTTTTCGAGGTTGGCATACACCAAGGATGAGCTCAAGAACATATGGTTGCTCTACCAGGACTTGAGGAAGAACACTGGTCAAATTAACTATAACTCACGTTATTTCATATTGTTTGCTTCCACATTGATGTCCACGTTTGGGTTTGGGATCTATTTCACAATAAAGAATCTTTTAACGAAATATAATGATGATGCTCGCAAAAGAAAGCTAACCAGACCTAATTTGATCAGACAGAGTTCGACTATTTTGAAAAATGGGTCACGAGAAATATTCATCACCCAGTCGTCAGGCAAGACTTCACGAATCATTATTGCCAAACCTAACAACGACAGGTATGCTGCCGATAAATACGTTTACAAGAATTTTGAAGCGAACCAGAAATTAATCGAAACCCACAAGAAAAAGGTCATTGTGAATTCACGATTCATCAATCAATTAACAATCATTTGGAAGATTTTGATCCCGAAATTTTATAGTAAAAATTCTAGTTTGTTGCTTTCCCAATGTTTCTTTTTAATTCTCAGGACATGGTTATCCCTCTTAGTGGCTAAATTGGATGGTCAGATTGTCAAGAATTTAATTGCAGGTAATGGCCGAAAGTTTACTCGAGATTTGGTTTACTGGATCTTGATTGCCTTCCCTGCCAGTTACACCAACGCCGCCATCAAATACTTGGATAACAGACTAGCTTTATCTTTCAGAACTAACTTAACCAGGTACATCCATGACATGTACCTCGACAATAAAATGGCGTATTACAAAATCTCCTTGTCCGATTTACAAAATATCGATCAATATATCACCACCGATGTCGCCAAGTTTTGTGAATCGTTGGCGGGTCTCTTTTCCAGTATGGGTAAGCCTTTCATTGATTTGATTTTCTTCGCCGTATATTTACGAGACAATTTAGGTACTGGTGCCATAATTGGTATTTTCGTCAATTATTTCATAACTGCTTTCTTATTAAAGAAATCTTCGCCAAAATTTGGAGCCCTCGTCTCCAAAAATACCTTGTTGGAAGGGGTTTACTTCAACCAACATTTGAATTTAATGAATAACTGTGAAGAAATTGGGTTTTATAAAGGTTCCCTTATTGAAAAATTCAAGTTAAGACAGAATTTCGATAAATTAATGTCCCATGTAAGTACCGAGATTGATGCTTCGTTTACTTACAATATTATTGAAGATTATATTTTGAAATATACCTGGAGTGCTTGGGGTTATGTATTTGCCGGTTTACCAGCAATCTTGGATGAATT
>JAXQKE010000558.1:0-11859 GCA_037042355.1 Candida sp. Y128-05E
AAGATCCATTTTTCATTGACAAAACAAGCACCTATGTTGACACCGTAATTATGACGGTTTCTATAGATTTGTCTTTTGTTAGGAGCTTGACCAGGGGTAGCAGCAGGATCAGCAAGGGTCAAGTCTTTAGCTTTAGATTTCAATTTGAGTTTATCAAACATTATAGTAATTAAATATAAGTAATTGTATATGTCTTGAATATTTCTTGGATATTTCCTCCCTTATATATATATATTATTTTATAATGTTGTTAGGTTGCTGTGTGTTGGAATTTTGCTGTGCCTTTACGTCGAACCAACGTGCGTTGGAATGGAAGGAATACCGATATAGAAGGTTAAAGATACAATAGAGCAATATATTATTTAAGTCTTTATTATATATTATGAACTTTGTAATGATGCATTATCCCCCCATCAGCCACCATCTCAACTACTTGTACGGTTAAATTACTAATTATCAGTTTTCATAAATTTTCAAAAAAGTGGAACCTATAATTGCAATTGGATAGTAGGTATCTTTGTAGAGTATTTAATGGTGATGAGTCCATCTTCTATCAACTCAATTGTCTATACTTGTTGATTTCATCAGTTGTCTACCAATTGTACGATGACGTCATAGTGGACATGGTAGCGCCGATTTTAACCACGTCTAAAAGCAGCATTAGTTAGACACAACAGTTGCAGAGGTTGAAGAGGTTGCAACAATTTACAATGGTATGGAAGAAACACCAGAATTACAACTAGATGAATTCTTCACAAGATTAGTTTCCATATTCAATCAAATCAATACCCATTTCACATTCTTAGCCTCCCATTCAAGAGCCACAGTTCCTTCATTTACATTGATTCAAAAGTTGAATCCCGATATCAAGTTGCTAGATCTACAATGTATTAAGTTATTGTTTCCGCCATCACACATCTTCTTTGACTATATAGATGAACATCAGTTGCAAATGTCTCTTGTAGAGAATATTAAAGTAGATAAGAATGGTTATGTACAACATAAATCTAGTATGGAGAATGCTTACGAGATTCCTAAGGAATCTCAGCAAATATTAATTTTTGATTTCAAAGATACCAAGATTGATGGAATACAAGCCTTAATTAAAGGTAAACGAAGGAAGTTGGATCAAGATAATCAATCTTTCTTTTTGGCTTCTAATGCTATAAACTTGCAGAAGTTGACCCACGATCAACTCATGAATATGATCAGAGGACGGAAAATCAAGTTTAATAAGTTGATTCAACAGTTTATTAGTCAATTTAGTCTGATTGATTTAGCTTCGCAAGATTTAGTCACTAGAGCTGAGGAGTCGCTTCCAGCGCCTCTTATACTAGAAGACCCTATTGATGTTTTAATTAACAAGAAATCAGTCCTGCCATCTACTTTTCAACCCACGTTAAATGATATGGTTGACGCGTTGAAGTCAAAACCGTTCTACCGTGATCAAATTGTAGGACAGGACTTTTTAACTAGGACGTCCCTTCCCCAGTATGATGTTTTTCTTTCTAACCAGATTCATCCCGAGTTGAAACAAGCGTTGTTCGATTATAAAGGTATTGACCTAGAGTCTCAGCTTTATTGTCACCAAGCACAGGCTATAAATGCTTTGTTGGATGATACAGAGAAAAATCATATTATTGTAAGTACTTCCACGGGATCGGGGAAATCACTAATCTATCAAATCCCCATATTGAATGAGATTCTTTGGGATAAACTGAAATATTGGCCAAAACGATCGTCTACTGCTTTTTTCATATTTCCGACAAAGGCCCTAGCTCAAGATCAAAAGCGCCATTTGCAGGACTTTTTGCGTTATTTACCTTCTCTTAGCGATGTTTATGTTGAGACTTATGATGGTGATACCCCAAAAAAGGAGAGAACTCATATAAGAACCAATGCCGATATTATTTTTACCAACCCGGATTCGCTTCATGCGTCAATCTTACCCAATTATGATTTAGGCTGGCATGATTTCTTGCAAGGGTTGAAGTTTGTGGTTATGGACGAAATTCATGTTTATAAAGGTTTGTTTGGGATCCATGTTAGCTATATCATGGCCAGATTGCTACGAATTGCTGAATCAAAGGGGAATACTAACGTCCACTTTGTGTCCTGTTCAGCGACGATCCTGGACCCCGAAGTTCACTTCAGATTGGTATGCTCGATCCCCGAACTGGAAAATATAGTCCATGTATCTAAAGATGGTTGTCCAACTAAAGATAAAAAATTACTAGTGTGGAAACCACCGCCTTTAATGAATAAAAAGGGGGAAACCGCCCACGATAATCCAATCTCCAGGTTTGTACCCCACGAAAATGTCATTACGGAACTGGCAAAAATATTGGTACAATTATTGTCGGCGTTGCCCAATATCAAAGTGCTTGTATTTTGCCCCATTCGTAAAGTATGTGAAATTATGATGAAGGAAATCAGGTCATTGTTAAAGTCGGGTGATTTTGTTAATAAAACTGGGGTCGTTCCCACTGACATTATGTCATATAGAGGTGGCTACTCAAAGAGCGATAGACGTATCATTGAGGAGAAAATGTTCAATGGAAAACTCCGGGCAATAATCGCAACTAATGCCTTGGAGCTAGGTATTGATTTGTCTGATTTGGACGTCGTAGTAACCTGCGGATTCCCGATTCTGAAATCAAATTTACACCAACAGTTTGGAAGAGCTGGTAGAGGTAGGAATTCACAAGGCAGCTTGGCAGTATTTGTTGGTGGTTCAAACCCAGTTGACTTATATTACACCAAGAATTGGCAAGAATTAATCGATAAACAATACGAAGACTTGTGTGTTTCAAGTTTGATAGAAATGGGCTCAAATAGTATGGCGATGGAAATGCATTTGCAATGCGCAGCTTTTGAAATTCCCGTTAGTATAACCAGTGACTTGAAATGGTTCACTAATAAGTTTTCGGGCCCAGATATGTTTGTTCAAATTTGTAAGAAACATTTACACAAAGATATCGATGGAACGTACAGAACAGACCCAAAATATTTACCATGGCCGTCTGAGAAGGTACCCATACGGAATATAGAACAAGTCACATACTCGGTGGTTGATATCACCAATAATCGGAACATTGTTATCGAAGAGGTAGAAGAGGCACGAACTCCGTTCACATTGTATGAAGGTGCTATATTTCTTCACCAAGGTTATACATATTTGGTAAAGGAATTCAACTCAGAATCTCACTTTGCAACTGTCGAACGAGTTAACGTTGATTGGATAACTCAACAAAGAGATTTCACAGACATAGATCCATTAGAAATTGAGTATGTCAAGCAATTTCACCCTCCTAATGCAGATACCCCGAGTGATCTACCAGTATTCTACGGGAAAATTCAAAGCAAAGTAGTTGTATTTGGGTATTTCAAGGTCAACCGTAGAGGAGAAATAATGGAAGCCGTTGAGGTAGATAATCCACCAATTATTATGAAATCAAAAGGGTTCTGGATTGATGTTCCATTTGCAGCCTTAGAATTGATTCAGGATAAAAGTCTCAATGCAGCTGGTGGTATACACGCAGCTCAGCATGCTATCATGAACATGCTCCCTTTATTTATTAGCGGTGGTGCTACTACCAATCCAAATGCAAAATTTACCTCCAATATCGGGGATGCAGAATTGACAACAGAGTGCAAAGCTCCAGAGAAGGAATTTGCACAACGACAATCTAAACGAAAAAGACCTGGTAGATTGATATTTTATGATTCGAGAGGAGGGGAACATGGCTCTGGAATGGCGGCAAAGACATTTGAGTATATTGACGCAATCATTTATGCCACCTATGAAAGAGTTAGCCAATGCGACTGTGAATGGGGATGTCCGTCGTGTGTTACAGCAAGTTTTTGCAGTGAAAACTCATTAGTCATGTCAAAACCAGCAGCAATAATTGTGCTAGCTTCAGTGTTGGGGATGGACTTGGACGAAATAAAAGAATCAGTTAAAGATGGTCCTGAATTGAATATTCCGGAAACTAACATCGAGACCATAGAGAGATCAACTCCATTTGTCAAATTTGCGCCAGATGTTGAGATTGTCAAGTTCAGACGGTTAAATAAAAAGCACGTCTTTGTCAAAGATCCACCACCAGATGAATCAAATCCTGAGATTGTGCCACTGGATGCATCTGAAGGGGGTTCCAGAGTGAGCACTAATGTAGAAAGCAACAATGTTACTAATGCTGTTCCAGCGAATGTCATCAAAGTTGTTGATTCCGTTAAAATCAAATTAGAGAGCGACGATGACTACTAGGTTAAATATATATTATCTACATATTATACAATTATCTGAACGCGCCTATAGATGCTTTTCGTGAAAACCTTCTAACAAAGTTTTCTTTTAAATTATCATCGTTTTTTAATGAAGTGTCTGTTGTTCTCGTTGTCCCAGAACTTGATATACGACTCGATTGTGAAGAGTTACCTCTTTCAATCGCATAGAAGGACCTCCTTTTAGGAACTTTGGGTGGAACTGGAAATTTCTCCGATTCTGAATGATTTTCGTTTATGGGTGGACCCAATTTTGCAACTCTTGGTTGCAATGCCGGGCTTGGCGCTAGCTTTTGAGGTTTGGAAAATCGGAAAACCTGTTGAATAGGCTTCAAATAGATAGACGCCAAGGTACCTATACTCAATTCCAATTCCTCGACTATTTGAGGATCAATATTGTCGTTATTCGTAACAATTGCTGGGTTTGAATTTAGTATAACCTGTTTTGTGAAATGCTGGAATTCATCACTAGAACTTGCATTGGGAGATGATATTAATCTCCAATATATGTATCCTCGGTCACGAATATCTGGATTATCGACTTCTTCGGTGGCCCATTTTAGAATTTTCAAGACTAGAGCTTCACCTTGTTGGGGCATTTTCAAGTAAATCTTGGTTGCGGCAGTCATAGTGGCGTATTGAACTTCGATGGGATCTTCCTTGAAGGAAACGGTCAACTCTTCTAGAATTTGTATGGCGTTATCAATTGATTCACCATATTGTCCCAAGATCCAAATTAATGAAGTCTTAGATTCTGGTTCTGTAATCAAGGTGTAATGTTTCATTAATTCATTGATGGCAAAATTGAACTCCCCAGGATATTTTCTAACGATATTTTTCAACACAATGGCCGATTCCTGAACTAGATATGGTATTTTATTCGAGCACAAGTCACATAATTCCTCTACACATTCATCGGCGGCATTTCTTAATTTGATGGCCAAATTCCCAAATGCCCTAATTGCTTTCCTCGCCATTGAGATATCCACTTCGGTGGCATACTCTTCCAACTCTCTCAATACAACATGAACATTTTGTTCGTTTGCTAATAAATAAATAATTTCCAATTTAGTATCTTTAATGTAAATAGGGTCGTCATAATGACAAAAGAACAGCTGGACATCAAAAGTGACTAAATCTCGATTACCTAATAGCAATAAAATGACGTTTCTTAGCACAACAAACTGGACTTCTGCTGGTTTTGAAAGTAATGAAACTAAGGAAGATCCTAATCTTTTCGATAAAGTAGGTAAGATTAATTGTGGATTCTGGACATAATTTGAATGGTATACAATGACTTTAATAGCATTGGTTATCACGGCGGCATTTTCGTGTTGCAAACTGGGGATGGTTGCTTCAATGATATCCAAAGCTTGTTCAGTGGTTTGGGGGATATATGACATTAATGCGTTCAAGATATAAATCTGGCACCATTCATTAGTACTAGATAAGTAGCTGATTAATTGCAAACTATGCTCTTTATCTATGGTTAAAGATAAACCTTTTGAGTTTTCGACAATGTAGCCCAACGCCGCAAGCGAGTTTGCGACAACTACTGGGTTTTCATCGTACAAGAGATTATTCAAATCATTTATCAAAGTGGACTTTTCGACTTTAGTTGAGTCATGTTGGTATAATCGAGATACCGCGAATGCCGCCGATTTCCGGACATTGATATCTCTATCTTTGAGCAAATGTTTCGTCATTTTTAAGCCGAGATTAACATAATCGTCATTGTTTATTGACGTTAAAGTTTTCAAAGCAACTATCCTTAATTCTGCTGAACTATCAAACGACCATCGTTCGAAAAAAGGTAACGCATCTGAAGCAGCAGATGCGTTCAATGGGGCATAGTTTCGTAAGTAATAACAACACAATTTACGTAATTCCAAATCATCTATTTTCATTAAAGGTATTATATCACCCATTAAGTTCACCAATTCATTATTATTCAAGATAATGTTGGCGACAACTTTACGTAAAACTAGCTTTATTCGACTTGGTTTGATTTTTTTCAAAGCCTGTTCCAACTCCACCCTGATTTCCAGAGACTTGCTCTTACTAAAGATCTTCCCATCACTCATATTGTGTTAGTTGATGGTGTAGAATGTTAGTATGTAAATGAAATCATTCAAAGCCCTCCTGTATCGAATGAAAAATATGCCTGTATATAAGACTTTTAATGGAGTAATTGGTTTATAACGAATTCTTTTGGTTTAAACATAGATAAGAGAAATGATGATGATGATAGAGTATTTAATAGTAACAATGGAAATAGTTTCCGTTTTTTCTCGATCGATTTGAATCTATTTAAGTTTTTACCACTTTCTTGTTCCAAAAACGGTCAATGGGTTGCACAAATACAATTCGCAGCCATTTTTATTTAGCTTAACTAGTTTCTTTGAGTTCATCATGACGATGAGAAGAAGCAACTATTCCGAAGGGAATGTCAATTTCTGTATTGACTCTCGGTATCAGATTGAAGAGGTTTTAGGAAAAGGGTCTTATGGCACTGTTTGTCGAGCAGTACAGATAAATTCAGTGAGTGAGCCTACTAGGATTGCCATTAAGAGAGTGACAGATATATTCAAGAAGGAAGTGTTATTGAAACGAGCAATCAGAGAATTGAAATTGATGAAACATTTCAAAGGTCATAAGAATGTAAGTAGAATAATGATTTTATTATGGTTTTTATTAACCTTTAGATTGTCAGTTTGATCGATATTGATTTGATTCACCAGAAACCGTATGAAGGGTTGTACTGTTATCAAGAATTAGTCGAGTACGATTTGGCTAAAGTAATTTATTCCAATATCCAATTTTCGGAATTTCATATTCAGAGTTTCATTTATCAGATTGCCTGTGGATTGAACTATATCCACGGCGCCGATGTCATCCATCGTGATTTGAAGCCGGGCAATATCTTGGTCAGTGTTGACGGGGTGTTGAAGATTTGTGATTTCGGATTGGCCCGGGGGATTAACAATGAGTTTATGAATCGCGGCAAGTCGGTAGAACCAATCACCAATTATGTTGCTACCAGATGGTACCGAGCCCCCGAATTGATGTTGAGTGATAGGGTATATGACAAATCGGTTGATTTATGGGCCGTGGGGTGTATAATATGTGAATTTTACGGCAGAAAACCGTTATTTGTTGGTAAAGACCAGTTGCACCAGATTCAAGAAATCATGAAGGTATTAGGATCACCACCAATTGATTCAAAGAAGAAATTACATTGGAAATCGATTCCGGTAAATAAACCGGGGTATCAGAAAGTCAATTGGCAGGATTTGTATCCTTATGCCAGCAACAAGTTGATCTATCAATTAATCAATGATTTGTTACAGTGGGACCCCAATGCAAGATTAACCATTGAAGGTGTAATTAACCATCAGTATCTTTCCGATATTAGAGATGACGATTTGGAACTCAAATGTGACAAAATCTTCAATTTCGATTGGGAAAACCAATACAATTCAGTATATGATTTGAAAAACTTGCTTCAGCTGGAAGTAAACACTTTCAAAGATGAACGGAAAAGAAAAGTATCTATTTGAAAAAATCACAATCTACTTGAACCTTTATATTAATTGATGATTTATGTCATGTAAATGTAGATAAAAGTGTAAGTGTGAACTGATTATCTGAATTATCCTGTACCTAATGTCCAATCTCTATCCCATATCAATCTTCATTAGTTGTGAAAAAAAAATTTCGTATTCAATCAAAAATCCCATAACCATAAAAGACCATTAAACCCATATTAACCACATCCTGACTACTGTACCATCATATGTTTTCATAAAACTAAACAGTAACTTAAGCTCAAATCATCTTCAGAAACCAATAGTCAACAGTTTTCAACCATATTTACACCATGTATCACAGTAATCATCAAATACTGAAACTCATCATTTCTTGTGTTTTAACCAATGTTGTTTTACGTATAGCTTCATACTTAACCCCAGGTATAATCACGAGTAAGCGACAGACGTTGCGACATTGTCGTGGTAAAAACGACATTTGTAAAACTTTAAATTATATACAGGGATTTGTCTAAACTGCAGCCAATACTTCATCGGTGTTGTAGTGAATGATATAGCTACAACAGAGACAGAAGACGTTAGTATAATACCAAAGAGCTGCTATACAGAACTGAGAGACGAAAGGAGAGATACCATGGATCAAAGGATACCAAATGATGGCATACCGATGATGAATACTGATGGTTCGATGAGGATGAACCTATCCCAATATCAATCACCTTCAGGAATACCGGACCAAACTCAACAGAACTCCGACCAGGGAGGACAATCACCGGGAGTTAAACATAAACGAACGTCCTTGGCTTGTATACGCTGTCGGTCTCGACATATAAGATGTCCCGGAGGTGAACCGTGCAAAAAGTGTCAATTGGCCAAAACTAAATGTGAATATGTCGTTGTAGACAAAAAGATTGTTGTTTCCATGAAGTATTTGTCGAAATTGCACGATGATATAGCCAGATTGAAGAAGGATAATGCCATGCTAAGGAATAAATTGAATGGCGGGGAGATTCCCACCACTTTTGACGATACCATGAAACAGCACCGCCAAGTGCAAGCACAACAAGCAATGGAAGTAGATCATACAAGTTCTTCTTTTACTGAAAATATATATACCCATCAGCAAATTAATAATGATATACACTCCCAAAATGATATTCAAAATCTTGATGATTCTTCCGAAGTTATTCAACCTTCCTTAGATAAACATGGACGTTTGGTAGAGTCTAGAACGGGGGAAAAAGTTTATGTTGGTTCCTCGAGTATGACCTTATTTGGTTTGGAAATTCAAAACATGGTCCCGCCAGTAAGTTTACTTTCGGCATCTAACTCCCCCGAGGATTTCGCAACCACCCCGAAATCTCAAATGTCTGATACTCATACCCATAACAGTAAGAGAGAGACGGAAATACTAGAGAAGGAAGGTAACGCTTACAAGATTACATTGGCTAAAACCAATACCCGACCCGGACTTTCAATAAATTTCACCTTACCTTCTTATTCCTATGCAATGTTGTTGGTTGATACTTTTGTTAATTATAACGATGGTTGTTTCTATTTCTTCAATGAAGGTCTAGTGAAAAGATTTTTAATGAACTTATACTCGGGAAAAACCGAGGAGAATCGACAAATCTTACGAAGAAACCTGACCCCACAACCAACCGAACGTCACAACTCTGTCGATGAGAACTCCATTAAGAAAGACGCCGACGATGACACAATCTTGGAAACCATTTGGTTCTGTAAAGTGTTGTTGGTCTTTGCCATTGGGGAAATGTACCTTGGTACTGAAAGTGACGTCCATATCAAAGCAAGAAATTCCATGGACAAGGAAAGACATTCCACCGAGAAAAGACGGAAAAAATCACCAACAAAAGAACGCAAAAACACCTTACCCGGGTCCGGATTTTTTTATCAAGCTTCAGAATTATTCACCGGTCTATTTGCTAGTGGAGCAATCGATAATATAACCAAAGATGGTGGGATCGAGGTTATGCTCTTATACGCGTTCTATTTGCAGGTCGCAGACTGTACCATTTCTTCGTATTTTTACTTTGGTTTAGCCTTACGGGCAACTTTGATTTTGGGCTGGCATGTCGATGCCGATAAAGAAAATTTGAATAGGTTCGAATTGGAGCATCGAAGAAGAATATGGTGGACAGTATACATGTATGAAAGAATGCTTAGTTCCAAGGCTGGGCTACCATTGAGTTTTGCTGACGATAGTGTTTCGACAGAATTGCCCACGGATTTCAAGGTTGACTTGATTGACTTCCCCAGAAATGAAAATGATGTTCGTGGCTATTATATTTTCCCCAATGCCGAATACATCAACAATTGTGTAACTATCACCCAAATCAATGCAATTATATTATCATCATTATATACAAAACAACCTACGGTGAATATATTGCCAGTTGTTTCGGACTTGGTTAGCAAGTTAATGGCGTGGAAAAATTCATTGCCAAAATTCTTGGCCGTTGACTTCTCGGTGCAACCATTACGAGTTACCAGGTTGATTGTCAATTTAATGACCGAGTATTTCCAAGGAATGAACCTTGCAGTCCGTCCGTTGTTATTCCATTTCGCTACTAAAAAATTAAAGGAACTTCAACAACAAAATTCAACGAATAAATATGTCGATTTAACAAAATTCTCCAAGAATGTCTTGTCTTTATTGAACGCTTCATTCCAAGCTTCAATCAATACCATTAAATCAATTTGGGCTCTTCTACCGGAAAATATGGTAGCTTTGTTTGGATGGATGGATCGTGAATATCTATTTACGTCTGCTTCAACCTTGATATTATTCAATGCGTCGTTTGGGGTTCATGATGCAACTAAAGAACATTTAGATCACGCATTAACTGTGTTTACAAAGATGAAGAAACTTGGGAACTATCCAGCGGCACTTCGTAGAGCACAATTGTTGAAATTAATTCGAGTGTTAGACTTCAATGGTGTTACAAGAGATTTACTTTTAAAGCATGATGATGAACGAAAAGAAAATGATGTAAAAGTTGAATATAATAATACCATGAACATAAGTAACGAACATTTGAACCAAATAAATGATATAAAATCATTGAATTCCATGACCGATTTGGACTTCCTACAATTTGAATCCGCTGATACTGCGGTGGGTCCAAAAACTCCCGCTAATCTAAACCCACCTAATACACAACGGGGTTCTGCACTGGGAGACTATTCAACCTCGAGCTTGACCAATGAGACATTTAACTTTAATATATCAGTACCACAAGATAATGGACAGGGAGATGTATATGGAAATTCTGATTTGGCAGGAATTGAAGGATTCACATACCTTGACGATGAACAAAAGTTATGGAATGAGATTACGAATGATGCTGTTTGGCTTAATGTTGCTGGTGGAAATCCCAATCAACCTCCAAGCAGCATTGAGCAAAATGATTTATTGAAACAGAATGAACGGAAGTTTGAATTCAATGCATTTAATTCTAATGACAATGATATTCATTTTTCCACTGGAGGTTATAGTGATATGGTCAATCTGGAATTTCATGATATGATGAATCAGTAAGTAGAGATATTATTTATTAATTATGCATGAACTAAATATTAATTAACTGAGATAAATTATACATTTGATACAAGTTTATAATACAGTGTAGATTAGGAGTTTTCATTGAAAGAAATCCATCATGGTATTCAAATTTTCGTCATTTGAATTCGCTTGTTGTAATATCTGCTGGGGTGACATTGCTTGTTGTAGAGCTAAATTACTGTCATTATTCATATTCATAAATTGACCTCCTTGAAAGTTTTGCGGTTGTTTCATATTTTGCATACCATTTGATGGTGGATTATTGTTAAACATTTGCTGTGGGTGTTGCTGTTGTTGTGGGTGTGGTTGCTGTTGCAAATGTTGTTGTTGTTGTTGTTGTTGTTGCTGCTGCTGCTGCTGCTGAAGAAGTTGCTGCTGAAGTTGTTGTTGCTGTTGAAGATGCTGTTGTTGTTGAAGAGTTTGTGGTGGCTGTTGTTG
>JAXQKE010000559.1:0-11839 GCA_037042355.1 Candida sp. Y128-05E
TCTGTTGGTATTGCTTTGAAAGATGAATTCGCCGATTTAGGTGTCAAAGTTTTAGGTACTCAAATTGACACTGTTATTACTACTGAAGATAGAGAATTATTTGCTTCTGCCATGGAAGAAATTAACGAAAAATGTGCCAGATCTGAAGCTGTTAGTTCCACTAAAGAAGCTATTGATGCCGCTAATGCTATTGGTTACCCATTGATTATCAGAGCTGCTTATGCTTTAGGTGGTTTAGGTTCTGGGTTTGCTGACAATGAGCAAGAATTAGTCGACTTATGTGACAAAGCTTTTGCAGTATCTCCACAAGTTTTAGTTGAAAGATCTATGAAAGGTTGGAAAGAAGTTGAATATGAAGTTGTCCGTGATGCCTTTGATAACTGTATCACTGTTTGTAACATGGAAAATTTCGATCCTTTAGGTATTCATACTGGTGACTCCATTGTTGTTGCTCCATCTCAAACTTTATCTGACGAAGACTACAACATGTTAAGAACTACTGCTGTTAATGTCATTAGACATTTAGGTGTTGTTGGTGAATGTAACATTCAATATGCTTTAAATCCATTCTCAAAGGAATACTGTATTATTGAAGTCAATGCTAGATTGTCTCGTTCTTCAGCTTTAGCATCTAAAGCTACTGGTTACCCATTAGCTTATACTGCTGCTAAATTAGGTTTAAACATTCCATTAAACGAAATCAAAAACTCGGTTACTAAATCGACTTGTGCTTGTTTCGAACCTTCGTTAGATTATGTTGTTGTAAAGATTCCAAGATGGGATTTAAAGAAATTTACCAGAGTTTCATCCTTGCTTTCATCTGCAATGAAATCTGTTGGTGAAGTTATGTCCATTGGTAGAACTTTTGAGGAAGCAATCCAAAAAGCTATTAGATCCACTGATTACCACAATTTAGGTTTCAATCAGACTCCAGCCTTGATGTCTATCGACATTGATTCCGAATTGCAAACTCCATCTGATCAACGTTTGTTTGCAATCGCCAATGCTTTAAGTTCTGGATATTCAGTTGAAAAAGTTTGGAAATTAACCAACATTGATAAATGGTTTTTGAACAAATTGAATGGATTAATTCGTTACGCCGAAAAGATTTCAACTTTTGGTGCTTTAGAACAACTTCCAATTCCAATTTTGAGAGAAGCAAAGCAATTAGGTTTTGAAGATAGACAAATTGCCAAATTCTTAGATTCTAATGAAGTTGCTGTTAGAAGAGTCAGAAAAGAAAATAACGTTATTCCATTTGTGAAACAAATTGATACTGTTGCTGCTGAATTCCCAGCTTTCACCAACTATTTGTACATTACTTATAATGCTGATTCTTCGGATGTTAAATTCGATGACCATGGTGTTATTGTTTTAGGTTCCGGTGTTTATAGAATTGGTTCATCAGTTGAATTCGATTGGTGTGCAGTTAGAGCCATTAGAACTTTACGTGAAAGTGGTACCAAGACCATTATGATCAATTATAATCCAGAAACCGTTTCAACTGATTATGACGAAGCTGATAGATTATATTTTGAAACTATTAACTTGGAAAGAGTATTGGATATCTATGATCTTGAAGAATCATCAGGTGTTATTATTTCCATGGGTGGTCAAACTTCGAATAATATTGCTTTGACTTTACATCGTCAAAACGTTAAGATTTTGGGTACTTCTCCAGAAATGATTGATTCTGCTGAAAATAGATACAAATTCTCCAGAATGTTGGATAATATTGGCGTTGATCAACCAGCTTGGAAAGAACTTACTGCTATCAGTGAAGCTGAAGAATTCGCTGATAAGGTTGGATACCCAGTTTTAGTTCGTCCATCATATGTTTTATCTGGTGCTGCTATGAACACTGTTTACTCGAAGAATGATTTGGCTTCGTACTTAGGTCAAGCTGTTGATGTTTCTCCAGATTACCCAGTTGTCATTACCAAATATATTGAAAACGCTAAAGAAATTGAAATGGATGCTGTTGCAAGAGATGGTAAAATGATCATGCATGTTGTTTCAGAACATGTCGAAAATGCTGGTGTTCATTCAGGTGATGCTACCTTAATTGTTCCACCCCAAGATTTAGATCCAGAAACTGTCAGAAGAATTGTTGAAGCCACAGCCAAGATTGGTAAAGCTTTGGATATCACTGGTCCTTATAACATTCAATTTATTGCCAAAGATAATGATATTAAAGTTATCGAATGTAATGTTCGTGCTTCTCGTTCCTTCCCATTCATCTCCAAAGTTGTCGGTACCGATTTGATTGAAATGGCTACCAAGGCTATCATGGGATTCCCACTTACCCCATACCCTGGTGCTAAGTTACCTGAAGATTATTGTGCTGTTAAAGTTCCACAATTCTCATTCTCGCGTTTGGCTGGTGCTGATCCAGTCTTAGGTGTTGAAATGGCTTCTACTGGGGAAGTTGCTTGTTTTGGTAGAAACAAATATGAAGCGTATTTGAAAGCACTTATTTCTACTGGTTTCAAATTGCCAAAGAAGAACATTTTGTTCTCTATCGGGTCATATAAAGAAAAACAAGAGTTATTACCATCTATCAAAAAATTATACGAAATGGGTTATAAGATTTTTGCTACTGCTGGTACTGCCGATTTCATCAGAGATCATGATATTCCAGTTCAATTTTTGGAAGTTTTCACCGAAGATGATGATGAAAATAATGCTGAGTATTCCTTGAGTCAACATTTAGCCAATAATTTGATTGATTTATATGTTAACTTGCCATCTGCTAACAGATTTAGACGTCCAGCTTCTTATATGTCTAAAGGTTATGAAACTCGTCGTATGGCTATTGATTATTCGGTTCCATTAGTTACAAATGTTAAGAACGCTAAATTGTTAGTCGAAGCTATTTCAAGAAATATCAACTTGGATGTTGCAAATGTTGATGCTCAAACTTCGAATGTTACTGCTACTATCCCAGGTTTGGTTAACATTTCCTCTTTTGTTCCATCTTTCGAAGATGTCGAAGCTACCACTAAAGCTGCTTTAGCTGCTGGTTTCACTTTCACAGCCTTCTTACCACAAACATCTGAAGGTTCTACTGTCACTAACTTTGAATCATTAACTGATGCTATTGAGGCTGCTAGTGATGCATCTTATACTGATTTCTCAATTGCAGTTGCTGCTAATGATAAGAATGCCGGAGATATTGTTGATTCAGCCGTTAATGCCGGTTCTTTATATTTACCATTCAACAATTTAGTCAATTCGAAAGTTGGTTCAATTTCTGCCCATTTCACTTCATGGCCAGCAGGAAAAGCTATTATTACCGATGCTAAATCTACTGATTTGGCATCTGTTTTATTATTAGCTGCTTTACACAACAGATCTATTCATATCACTTCCGTTTCTTCAAAAGAAGATTTAGATTTGATTAAAATGGCTAAGGATAGAAGCTTACAAGTAACTTGTGATGTTGCCGTTTTATCGTTATTCTTATCTAGAAAGGATCTTGACTTGCCATTCTTACCAACCGAAGAAGACCAAAAAGCTTTATGGGATGGATTGAATGATATTGATTGTTTCTCTGTTGGTATCTTACCATACTTAATTGCTAAAGCAACTAAAGTACCAGCTGCTCCAGGTTTGGGATTCAATGAAGCTCTTCCATTATTATTGACTGCTGTTAATGATGGTCGTCTTACAATTGAAGATATCACTAAACGTTTCCATGATAATCCAGTTAAAATCTTCAAATTACAAAAACAGGATGCTACTGTTGAGATTGATTTGAGTAGACCTGTTTCGTCAACTAAGAAATCATTTTTATCTGTTATTAAAGATCAAAAATTGAATGGTACTATCGAAAGAGTCTTGGTTCGTGATGAAACTGTTTGTTTGGATGATTCTATTTTATTGGATTCTGCTGTTGGTAAACATGAAATTCAACCAAGAGACAGATTCAGTTCAGTTACTGCTATCCCAGGATCTCCAGCTTTAGGTAGAAAATCAAGAGTTTCATTCAATGATGCTCGTCGTCCATCAATGAAAGAACATCGTCAAACTCCAACCGAATTTGAAGCTATCGGTGCTGAATTGGTTTCGCAACCACCAACTATCTCAGGAGAAGTTAATTCATTGAGTAATTACATCAGAAAGAACAATTCTTTCTTGAGAAATTCTGTTTTATCTGTTAAAGAATTCACCAAGAATGATTTACGTTCATTATTTACCGTTGCTGAAGAAATGAGAGTAGCTGTTGAAAGAGAAGGTGTTTTAGATCTTTTGAAAGGTAGAGTTTTAACCACTATGTTTTATGAGCCATCTACCAGAACTTCATCATCATTCGATGCTGCCATGCAAAGATTAGGTGGTAGAGTTGTTTCAGTTGAATCATCAAACTCTTCAGTTAAGAAGGGTGAAACCTTACAAGACACCATCAGATCATTAGCTTGTTACGCCGATGCTATTGTTTTAAGACATCCATCTGAAGATTCTGCTGATATTGCTGCTAAATATTCTCCAGTTCCTATTATTAATGGGGGTAATGGTACTAAAGAACACCCAACTCAAGCTTTGTTGGATTTATTCACCATCAGAGAAGAATTAGGTTCAGTCAATGGTATAACCGTTACTTTCATGGGTGATTTGAAATATGGTAGACCAGTTCACTCATTATGTCATTTATTGAGACTTTATCACGTTAGAATTCAATTAGTTGCTCCAAAGGAATTATCATTACCTGAAGAAATTAAATCTATGCTTAGAGAAAACGGTATGTTGGTCGAAGAATCTGAAGAATTGACTCCAGAAATCATTGCTAGATCTGATGTATTATATTGTACTAGAGTCCAAGAAGAAAGATTTGAAGATAAAGAACAATACCACAAATTGAAGGATTCTTACATTGTTAACAACAAGATCTTGGCACATGCTAAAAAACAAATGTGTATCATGCATCCATTACCAAGAACTAATGAGATCAGTGAAGAAGTTGATTTCGATCAAAGAGCAGCCTATTTCAGACAAATGAGATATGGTTTGTTTGTTAGAATGGCCTTATTAGCCATGGTCATGGGTGTTGACTTTTAAACTGGGACAATTCATAAGGGAATTGTTTCACTTATAGAAACTTGTTGAAAACGTTTGAATTTTGGTTATTAAAAATGCGTCATAGAAATACTATTATTGAAAAAATTAGAAAAATGATTGGTATCAATGGATATATTATCTTGTAATAATTCGGGGGAATTTAATTATTAGAAAATTGTATTTATTATATCATTAAATGTTTAATTATATTTTATAGAACTAATGTAGTAGTATTAATGAATTAGGATAATTCACATAATTTATAATATACAATTTGCATATATCGTCCCGTAGATTAGGTTTATTCCTTTCGTTCATGTTCACCACTCATAAAGAGATTTGTCTCATCATCGTGCAGAGGTTGCTGTTCTTTATAATTTATGTTTTGTTGATTATGATTAGAATTATCTTCCTCATCCTCTTCATTATTAGCTTGCATTAATGCTTGGGCAATTTCAATTTCATGGCCGTTGGTATGAGAATAATTCTCAACCTCTGGATCAACGGGTATACTGGATTCACGATGTTTATTTATTGAGTCATTATTTTCGTCATTATAGTAATCATGATGGTATTGATATGAGTTTGACTGGTTGGCATTAGGGTTATAGACTCCTGGCTGCTGATGTCGTGATCGGATTTGTTGGCTTTTTTGTCGGTGGGCTTCTTCGACCACGGCTATTAAGTTATCATCCAAGCCAGCTAATAAAGTATCATCATTTCTGGGCAAGTTGTGTAATTGGACTGCTGCCACCATTGCTTCGACATCATCACCTGGTTGTTGATTGGAGTATAATTTCCGACTTTTAATCTGTTCATCCTTCTTGGGTGCTAATGCACGTTTGTTCTGGGGTAAATCTTTAGCAGGGTCTCGACAGTCGGGACAGTTTTTAATTGCATTGGCTACCGTATCTTTAATCCTCGTCCAATGGTATTTTTCAGTAATTGTTGTGGTAGTTTTATTAATCCCGCCGTGATTGAGATAATGAACTTCCTGGCATATTTGTAATTGTCGTATAGGGTCACTAACGACTTCACGACCTTTCAACATTAGTTTCCCATTTTCCAAATTATAATGTGAAGCACTTGATCTTAGACGAGACTTTTCTTGTCTGTCGGCCATTGCAGGATATCTACCAGTTTCCAAGTAATATTTTATTTTATCAAATCTGTAAGCACCTACTGCGGGGTCACTATTATTAATCAATTCTCGGCCATACATCAACGCATCAATAGCTTGATCATGTCCTTTTAAAATCCCAGCTGATTTGATTCTCCCCAATTTCTTGAAATTTAATGATTCCCAGATTCTTCGTGCCGCCAAGTTAGTTTCAAACACTAGGTTAAACATACAGTATGTATAACCTAAACGAGGAGCCCATTGCAAATAGCAATCAGTTAGGGTTCTACCTATACCTTTACCTCTAATACCGGCATTTACCAAGAAATTCCCAGTACATATGTGAGAGCAACGCCCTGGGTAATTTGATTTTATATAGAACGCCCCCAAACATTCCTTTTCCCATTGTCTGGGACCATCTAAACTTAGTGATGAACCCAATACCATAACTCCGGCAAACGCCGAAAACCAATAATTTTGGAACTGGTCCAAATTTAACGTATCGAAAAACGCCGAAGTTTCACCTCGCTCTATTTCCATATTAAACTCATCGCATAAGAAAGCTAGTAAACCCGGAGGTAAATCATCAGGCGAATGAATAGGATAAATCGTGGCCGTGGTTTCGCCATCTTTTAACAATACAGTGTACCTATCAATAACATTGACTTGATTATAGTCTAACTGAGGTCGTATATAATGCAGCTGCAATACATCATCAAATTCTGGCATGTTTAGCAGCCGGTTTCTAAATAAAATGGTTGCAAAATGTGCCTAGCACTTGAGCGTATATTGTGGAATGTTTTGTTAATGATCAAAACTCAAATTTACGCCAATGGAAGTCACGTGAAAATCATCAAAAAATAAATAAACCAAATCATTACACTTAAGATTAAAGATACTCTTGAACAGTATCTTAAGTGTATCAAGTGTATTATAAAACTAGTTATTCTTACGGAAACAATATTCTGTATGTGTACTTTGTTAGTAATTTGCTTAGTTCCAACTCAAAATTGTACTCTTGATACTCTACAATAAGTTACCTCCTAATCTCTAAGCACACAACAGGTTCTAGTAATATTATTAAACCTATCAGGTAATATTTCTTATGGAAAAGCGATGAAAAGTATGAATTAATTGTAAGCTGGCTCAAGTTATTTCAACCACATTATTGATTACTTATCGTATCCGATCTCAAATATAAATGTTAAGTTGTCTATTGTCTATTGTCTATTCAAAATCTATTTCTATTTCTATCTTTTCTTTTTTTTACAAATCTTTACCATACATATGAGCACCTACCAAACGGTCCATCCCCTTTAATACAGCAACATTTTTGACATACCCAATTCTTTCAAACCCCAAATTATCCCAAATCTTCAAACTGGCTACATTGGTTTCAAAGACTAAGTTGAACACAGAGTAGACGTATCCCAATTGAGGAGCCCATACTAGGTACTTTTTACCTAGTTCTTTACCTAAACCTAAACCTCTCTTTTCATGGTTTACAATGAAACCAGCATTACATACATGGGAACATCTACCTATATAGTTTGGTTTTATGTAGAAGTTACCTAAGAATATATTTTTATATTCTTCGTGAGAAAGGTTTGGTAAACTTTTGAAATCACCTTCTATTAAAATAGCGACAAAATGTTTGAACCAATAACTTACAAACTCATCATATTCCATAACATTATCATAAGGATAAGTCAAACCTTCTTCAACACAATGGTTGAATTCATCTAATAATACTTGGATCAATTCTTTAGGTACTGTTTTATAATCGTGAACTGGAAATAAAGTTACTACTTTAGTCAGATCCTTTTCCAAAGTGAAAGTAATTGGTTGAGTGATTTGAGGAATTGTGGTGAATTTACCATCACTATAAGGTAATGTTTGTAATTGTTGAAACTTATCTTCTGAAACCATGTTTGTATATCTAATATTTAATATTTAATATCTTTCTACTATCTATTTAAATAAACAATTTCAAGTTGACTCATATACTTGAAATTCATCTGGAATCTTCTAATCTCCCAACACCTGCTCCAACCTTATTTTGTTGACTTTTTGTTTATATGTAGGAATAGAGAAATATCACTTATATGTAGGAATTATATCATCACTTATGTGCAGTACATTTCATCCATCGATTACCCGTCTTCCAATCTGACTCTATGGAGAAACATCTTAATTATACTAACAAAGGACACAATTAGAAAACAAAAGTGATATGAATGACCAGAAGAGGAACGGTATAGTACCAGACAGTATGTATTCATTGAATAAGGATAGAAGAGTAGTTGTTATTGAATTGATTTAGAACGTGTCCCAATATTGATGATTCATGGTGTTACAATGAGTTGTTGATGTCGACTTATAAAGGTTAGGATGGAATGGGATGTGTATTAGTGGTCTTTTGGACTTGATGAGGGTGAGAGTATTCAATGATTACGGGTTTTGGTGGGATATTTTGATTTATTGTTGTTGTCAATGATTGGAACCAGATAACAACATATTTGTCAGTCTTTTAGAGATATAATCTCAGGATACTGGTGTTTGTCTTTCTAGATACATGTTCATTAATTTTGGAGAGTTTGAATTTTACAATATCAATATACTTATATTTTTCTTATACTAACATCCAGGTTTAAGTAAAAAGGATCGAAAGCGTCAACAAGTAGGTTTCAGGATTTCAAAACATGAATCGACGTTCAAGACTGAACGCGATAATTTTTATCGTGCTACTGTCCATGATATTCAATCAGTTCTATTAAACTTGCAGCAAGGAACAAATGAAAAGCTCTTGTTGGCCAAAAATAAATTGGAAATTGATCGTGATTATGAGTTGACTCGTTTACGATTATGGGAAGAGTACCAGGTCAAACAAGTCGAATCGGAATATAAACTCGATTTACTCAAAGCCAAGGAAAATCAAGACAAAATGATTAAGTTGATCAAGGAGAAATTGTATGATAAATTGCAATTGCAAGTGAAACAGCTAAAAGAAGATAAATTGTTGTTGAATTTGGTCAATGCCAATCTGTGGAACTCGAACGATTCAACCAAAGCGGCGTTAAATGCGGCGGCGATGAATTTAAACGAAAAAAGGTCGTTGCGTAAACGTGAAATCAGTTCGAGATTCACCACCGGTGAAGCCGATGATTTATCGGATGGTGGTTTCGGTAACACTTCAGCGGGGCATGGATCTTCGCTCCAAGTGAATGCCAATGGTTACATATCTGCTTCCAAGAGAAGACGACATTATACTACGAGATACTCCTCCAATGATGAGATGTCTAGTGGTTTGACCTCTTCGGCAATGACCAATAATAATCACAATAATAGTGCAACATCCAATCCCAGTAGTAACATCCACAATAATAATAACTATACTTCCAATGGTGCTTCTACAAGGAATCTGGGTGTAAGTAGTGGCTATGAGTCTAATTTAAGTGACAAGGATTATGACGCTTTGAATAGTTTGATTATGAGGAACGAAGACGGCGGTGCCAGTTTGATACTAATGAATGAGAATAAATCTATTGGGAAACCAAATACTCGTGGATCGCATCGACAATTCGTCGGTGTTCAAGGTTTGAAACCGGAGGAATTACAAGAAGATTTGAATTTATTGAAGTCAGCAATTACAAAAAAACAATAACAGTTATCAGATAATGAGACTCATGTATAATAAAGGTTTTTTTGGGGTATTGGGTCAGACATTGATCGATCCGGGTTTTAATTCGATGTATAAGTATAGTTGTATAGTATGTAACAAAAGTTGAATGAACATAGAGTAGAATGTAAAAAGCCAGTCTATGTGACAATGAAGTAAGAAGGGTAAGACGGTGTTTTGCAAAATAATAATTCTCAATTTCATACTAATTTTTTGCAACCACAAATACTCCCACATTTAAAAATTTACAATCAACCCTATTTTACCTAGAGATGTCTTGCTATAACATGTTTAACGAAACGATTACGTTAATATCATCTGATGATCAAAGGTTCACTATGAATTATCGATTGCCTCATATGGCAAGATTCATCGAAACCATGACGGCACATTTGGACCCCGAATCAATTGGAGATGATCTTGAAATATATACTCAGTTTCCGAGTAAAGTGTTGAAAAAAGTGACTGAATGGTGTGTTTATCATAGTGATATAGCTATTGAATCGGATGAGGAGGTTGAAGATATCTGGTTAAATGAAGAAACTGAAGATGTCTGGTCAGTTGATGAGTGGGATGTCAAACTTTTCGAAAATGACTTACCATTATTAATGGCTATAATGAGAGTTGGTGAGTACTTGCAGATCCCCAAAATGGTCGACTCGGCCAGTAAAATCATTTCTTCGATGTTGGCCAAAGGCAGTCCTCGAGATGTGGTTAAAATCTTCAAAATTGTTGAGAATGGAGCTGTTGACTTAATCGGCTTGGATTCTAGTTGGAAGAGGTTATATAATAAAGATGTCCAAGTGATATGGAGAAAGAGAAAACGTGAAGATTCATAATAGTTAGATTATAGAGCTAAATATTTCAAATATTACACAAACACGAATGTCGCAAATCTCGTAAAAATGTCTAACCAGAAATGGAATAGATCTCCGATCATTTCTGCAAGCATCAGGTCAAACTTCACACTAATTACCACTCTACATTAACCCCGGCTAACATCTCGAAGAAATCAATCAATCCTCTAAATTTCAGATCACAATAAAATACAATTCAAAATTTCTACAATTTACAATTCTTTTTTTTCTCAAACATATATTCTAATATACAATAGAAATACAAACGTATTGAATCATCAAGATTAATAGAATTTCTATATTTAACCACCGAAACCATATAAGGTTCTTCCTTGTCTCTTTAAAGCGTAGACGACATCAAGGGAAGTGACGGTTTTTCTTTTAGCGTGTTCGGTATAAGTGACAGCATCTCTGATAACGTTTTCTAAGAAAGATTTTAAGACAACTCTGACTTCTTCATAGATTAAAGCAGAAATACGTTTAACACCACCTCTTCTTGCCAATCTTCTGATGGCTGGTTTAGTAATACCTTGAATGTTATCTCTCAAAATTTTTCTGTGTCTTTTAGCACCACCTTTTCCAAGACCTTTTCCTCCTTTTCCTCTACCAGACATATTTAATTAGTTTATTTAGTAGTAATAATAAAGAAAAAACTATCTACTGGGGGAATTTACAATGATATTTATAATCTGGCGAAATGAAATTTTGGTTAGGCGTTGTATTTACTTCACGATAGATCGCGATGTGAATTATGTGATAGCGAGGACCTTGAAGAAGATCGCGACTTGCTTGATTGCTGGGGAAATTGACTGTCCCTGTAGCACAAAAGTCACCTAGTTAGTAAGTTCTATATTTACCGAAAGACTGCGTAAAATTAGAACTGATGAAAGTGAAGGTTACATCTCATTTTTTTTACAGGTTGGACTTTTAGACGTGAGGGAAGATGTGGTGATTATTTTAGCAGCCAAAATTATAAACAAACAACACGGTACGACACGTAGACCTGGTTCACGCGAAATAGTTATATATAAAGCAGTAGATCTGGCGCTGGATTAATTTTTCTTTCCCTCATCAGTTAACAATGGCTAGAACTAAACAAACAGCTAGAAAATCCACTGGTGGTAA
>JAXQKE010000560.1:0-11801 GCA_037042355.1 Candida sp. Y128-05E
AAATCTTTATAATTTTTTAATTGGTTAATGTATGGTTTATGTGTGACTATTTTAGTAATCCATGCAATGTAGAGTAGATAGTGAGTCGTTGTGATAGTAATTCTCATTATATTTGATTGTGTTTATCAGATCAATTGACCAATGAACAAAACTATTGTGTTTGACAAATTTAAATTGAACAAGTGATATAGTTTTGCCACGATATGATGTTGGGGTTTCTTGTAAGTCTCTGTTTGGTTACTAGTCGTTCTCTATACGTACAGTATTCCAAGACTTGAACTCTTTCGTGCACGCAAGCTATATAACTAATTTAAAGTTTTAAACGGATCAATCGAATAATAACTTTCAAGATTATCCCCAAGCAAGTCAACAGACTCTTCATAAGAATAAAATTCCAAATATTATACTTACAAGTTGGCAAATATACCCGATCGATGATTTGGTTCCAGTATTAGGTCTGGTTGTACCTGAGCTGCCAGATCTAGTGGTTGATGTTAATCCCCATATAGCGGTTAAATATTCACCATCAACAGAATAATCTCCAGTGGAATAAGTAAGATATTCTGATCTAGTAGTACTAGGATAACTTACCTCATGAGTATCAGTATAGGAATAATTCGCTGCCCTTGCAGCGGAAGGGATAGTTGAAGTGATTTCCTCTATATCTTCATCATCAGTAATTTTGACTTGAGCCATTGAAATTTCTTCAGCATCTAAATCAAATACAAAATAACCATTTCTTAACACATTATCACCAAAAATTAAATAGGCGTCTCCTAGTAGTAATCCTAATATGCAAGTACCAGTTTCGGTTGGGATCATTAAATCAATCAAGGGTACATTGATTTTGGCACCATTGAAGTCAAATTCAACCTTTAATGAACTATCGCTGGTACAAGGTACTTCATAATACCCAGAAGAGTAGGAATACGTAGTATTAAAGGCATTCAAGAACTTGTAATACAAGGATGATGGAAGATAAGATACCGTGCTACCGGAATCTAAAAGGGCATTGTAGTATCTACCTTCACTAATTGCGTGGGTTTGGTTATTTGCAATAAAAGAAGCACCAGTGAAGAGCACTTGAGTTCGAATGGCTGAATCGTATGATGCATTGTATTTTAGCATTGGAACTGTTTGTAAAGTGCCCTCATACTTGGCATGATCGATAGCACCAAAAAGTACAGACCCCGTTGAAGAACTAAGGGTGTTTAAATATAGCGAATACAAATTTTTTGCAATCAAACCCTGGGATTTCAACTTCATGGGAAAATTCTCATATTGATAACCAGAATCAGTAAGATAATCGTAGGTCATTTCTAACCCAGGTAAGCCAATACCAAATACCCCCATTTCCGAATTGGTGAAATTTGCAATAGCAAATGAAACATCCGAAACTTCAACATCACCAAAAAATAAGGAATCATGTCCCCAAGTTCCTCTAGCAAACGTGTCATCATAATAAGCTATTTCAAATGCAGGTGCGGTTTCATTTTGGTTATAACTGCCAGAATCTGCTGTATTGAAAGAACCATACGAAGTACAGGTATCTGTTGTATAGGCGGTACTCATAACACGAGACCAATTGATAGTAGACGAATCATCCGAAGTAGCTTTTACGACAGCTGCTTTATTTTCCACAGTCTCCTTTTTGGTATCGGCATTAAAATAATAGTAATCATAATAAGTTGACTGTCTCATACAGACTACGTCATGGGAGTGTAGCCATAAATCCGAAGAACCAGTATCGATCAAAACACCAACCAAATCTTTATTTTGGCCGAATTGCAACTCTGCCAAATACCATGTCTTGGCGTTTTCGATAACCATCAATTCACCGTCACGTTTAGCATAAGCCCGTTTTTTATTTCTTTGGCCATCTTTCAAATGTTTGACATCATCACCATGATAAACATCAAAGTTCAATTTAATAACTGCAAAAGTTAAACTAATAAATATCCAGATAAACTTCATTGATGATCTTCATTGGTGATCTCTATCTACATTTATATAATGATTTTGAATCTGACATCATACCAAGCAAATTACAACAACCAAATGACGACCATGCAAATGACGACACTCTAAACGTGTAACTAGTATCAGTAAAAACTCTAAATTTGTGGTTCATCAAGATCCGGAGATACTGTAAGTAATGACCTGATAATATCGACTGCCCATTGGTTGTCTTCCTCGTGGGAGGAGATACTTTTGCAGCACTATTTCTTGGCGGCTTAAGGGGCGTGCAATGATTTATTTTTACGACTTTAATTCTACCTCGTATTTTATTACTGATCATTCAAGATTAAATGAATGGTTGGGGTGATGTGTTAGTATCCTGGTAAGTAGACTCCAATTTTCTTTTACTGTTAATTCATGAATTTAAGATTGGATATTCTCCAAGATCAACTTATTTTCTGTATTAATCTTTAAGAAAAATATTATTATAAGCAGTTAAAAATTCATATGTAAATAGATAAAAAGGTTGCTATAATAACCAATTTTTAAATTGAATAACTCATATTTCTAAAATTAGTCTGCATTCCCAAAGTAGTTATCAATTTAAGTGGAAATCGTAAGCATCAAAAGTGAATCAAAACCAGACTTGATCTATATATCCCAGACTACTCTTGTTTTAGTAAAGATTCCATCAGGGTGCTCAAAAGTTTGATACTGGCGATTGATGTAATTCTCTGGAACTTTAAGTTCGGTTAATAGTATTCATTTCAATTGGACACTAAATAACACCAAGGAATCATTTCGGGTATAAGCGGAAAGACGAGGTAAACCATGAGGATGGTATTCATTGGTATTTCTTTGCATAAAATATACATTAACATTTTATAATACATAGTATACATCATATTCGTAACCAATCTTCCGATTCCCGTAGACATCCTTCATTTTAACAGATTTACTATCTTTTGTTAATATTAACTTTAAAATATATCTCTTCTCTAGGGGGAATTTAGTATTAAGTTCTTAGATAACTCGATATAAATTATCATGATATTTTATGTCAGTTAATGAAAAGATTGAAGATAATGCTAAAAATGCTGGTAGATAATCAAAGCTTTGATTCTTACTAGTTGATACAATTGATTCAATTAATTCTGAGATTTCATCGGCCAAAGGTTCAAAAGTTGATTCTTATTGTACTGGATTAGTTTGCGCTACGCGCATCTTTATATTTTATTCGTCTTGGATAACTGCGATATGACTTGATATTAATATATCACCTTATAAAGGTTGACCACGCTACGCCGGGCCTACCTTTCTTATATCCCCAACCAATCTTCCAATTCCCAAATCCACCCCTCAATCCAGTTATTCCTCCACACTGGAATTGCCCAACCTGGTTCATACAGATCATAAGTATAATCCATTAAATTCGATCTGGTAAATAATTTCCCCAATAAATACCACGCCAATTGTACAAAATTAAGCACCAAAACCAAACTGAACAACAACGTGAAGATATTGATAACGACCAACCCCCAATTTCTATTCTGTTGTTTATAGTTATAATAAAAGTAGTACTGTTTGACAAAGGGTAAATTTCGCAACAATTTCTGGAATGATCCTTCAGTATCATCATCTAAATTCAATTTATTTTGTATTGAGTTAGTCAACTTATTAGATTTTTCAATTTCCTGGGCAATTTCTTTAAACTTCAAATCATTTTGTTTATCCTTTACAATAAAAGCTTGTAACTCTCTTTGATAAATATTATTCTGCTGTTCTAGCAACTCAATAATTGAGGATTGCTGACGTATTTTCTTCAAGTTTTCAACTGAATTTGTCGGAAGTAAATCATTGGGCAGTGCATTTTGTTTTATAGTCGATTCCAATTGCCTCGAATAATTATTGGCAATTTCTAATTGCCGTTTCAATTCATTTATCTCGAGATTTTTATCCTGGAGTTGCAATTCCCTCGCCTTGATATCGTCGTATAATTTATCCAGTGTATCATTATAAGAGTACTTAGGATCAGAATTATAAGAGTACTTGGCATCAGAAGCATAAGAGTTATTCTTGGAAGATCGTATTGGATCCAGTTTAAATTGTTCCCTTGGCTTCAAGTCAATATTCAATAAATCTTGATTTGTAAGTTTAAACCTACTTGAAAGAAACGCTTCAAAGTCGTGAAAACCAGTTAATCGTAGTATAAGTTTTTTTAGTTGATGTCTTTTAACAATGGATTGAGGAGTTTTATCTATCATATTCTCCAATACATTCAATTCCAGTTTGTGAAATAGCTGTCGTATTCCCAATATTCGTTCTAGTTCAGTTATAATGCCCAAAACTTTGCCTATAGTTGTACTATCCTGTTGTATCATAATATCCCAACTGTGATAGACTATATCATCTGCCACACCCATTGTGAATGATTGGTATTATATCCATTTATTTTACTGCCAGTAAACAACGTGAGAAAAATGAAATACACACATTTTCAAATGAAAAATAAAAGCGCGTAGAAATTGAAGAATGATAAAGCGAGTAACTAACGTTAACTACATTACATTATATAGGAAAGAAAACATATAGAGACTGTAAATTTCACCAATTATAAATATTTTACTATTTGTTTGTTTATTATGTTAAACTGGTATTAAAAGTAATATATAATCTATCACCTATCGTAAACTAGGATCTATACTATCATCTTCTTTATCATACGAAAAACTGATCTTTTGAAGTGGTGGTAGTGGTTGCGGAAGTTTCTCTGGTTCAACTGTAGCCTCTGACTTGCTAGGATTGACTATCTCGCTTGTTGGAGTGGGTACTGGTTGAATAGGACCTTGTTTTGCATTATCTAATGGTTGCACTGGTTCTGACTTTGAATCAACAGTCGTTGGTATTTGTTGGTTGGTTGTAGTAGATATAGACGTGTCTGGAATCACTTTTGGTGTGGTTGTACCTGTATTCTCGGCGGTAGGTGTATTGGTTGTATTAAGTGTGTTAGTTTCAGTAGCATTTGTTGTCAAATTAGTTGCAATTGCATTTGGTGTATCTAAAGTTGGAACTGAGACTTTTTCAGCTATAGGTTTAGTTGAATTAAGTGTGTTAACTGGAGTCACATTTGTCAAATTAGTTGCAATTGTTGGAGTATCTAAAGTTGGAACTGAGATGTTCTCAACCATGGGCCTAGGTGTATTGATTGAATTTATTGGACTTGATTTAATTTCACCATCTTGGTTGATTTTACTCCCAATTGTATCAACAATTGCTTCATTTTCAACTGTAGGTGTAGTTATATTTAAATTAATTGGATTTAATATTTCAGCACCAACTTCGTTGGATTCGGCTTTATCAACAATTGGTTCATCATTATGGACCAAAATACTACTTGGAACTGATTGGTGTTCCAATTTTGGTGTTTCGGAAGCAATGGTTTGTGCAAGATCATTCAATGTCATCTTATTTTCGTTTGACGAAGGTAAATCATTCAATGGTATTGGTTGGTTTGCTTCATTTCGGTTATCAATTTCCATAGTTGCTGCTGCCAATAGGTTCGCAAATGCTGTGCTATCATTAACATATGGTTCATTAGTCATTGGCATTGGAATTGGCATTGGCACATTCGCGACAACAGTTTCTACTGGGGGGTTCATTTCCTTTTGATAGTCTCTCACTAACTTCACCGCATTTCTCAATTGATCCGTCATTAATATTCCACTTCCATACATTTTTCGTATTATAAATTTCAAATGATCAATTTTCAATTGTAAGCTTGTTGTATCTTTTTTGATACTATCAATTGTCGATTGTATTCTCGTTTGAAATCCAACGCATTGATCATGCAATTCACCCAATACTTTCTTCTCGTTAGCAGGATAAGTTCTCAAGTTATCACCATCTTTCTTTAGTGTAGACATCAGCTTCATTTTGAAATGGCCCTTTAAAAATTTATCTAATTTATCGTTCGATTCGATAAATTTACACACTGGACAAACGTAATTTTCTTCTGATTCCTTTTGGTCCTCGTTGACGCAACTGGTATGGTACCATTCATTACAACTATCACACTCAATCATAGTCCCAAACTCATATTCTCGACAAATACAGTAAATTGGTGGTTCCTTGATATTCGAATCGTCCTGAGGGTGTTTAAGTAAATACGCCGATGAATGTTCAAAAATGTCTTCAGTCGAAAAATTGTATTCCGCCTTATAATAAAGTTGGTACAACTTTTCAATTAATCCTAAATTCAATGACACTCGCAAATTCAAATGATCCAAGTCTACGGCTTTATCCATAGTGGAAACAATACTCACATCTCGAACAATATCCCAAATGGAAAATACCCATACTTCGGCCGGATACAATTCCTTGACAATAGTATCTAAGTTAAATCGAAGTCCACTTTCACGCAAAGAGATTTGCAATTGTTTCACCTCCGAATAAAGGAATGTCTTTTGGGTCACTTTAAATTCTTGCAATTGAGTTATAAGATGAGAATTCAAATGCAATCTAGAAAGTTCACTATAATTAACAGACGATATAAAAATCTTCTCCACTCTGATTCTCTCAGCGATTGCATCCAAGGCTTTCAAGTCAATGTCATCCACAAATTCATACTTGAGAAAATCAGTAACTTCTTGGTTGAACTTTTCGCTATTGTTGACAATTATTTGAATACTTTCAAAAAGTTCAACGTCCTCGGCAGCAAGAATTTTCTTTCCTTCATTATAGAAATCAAGTAAATTTTGTAAAGAAAACACTTCCTTCTTATCAGAAAAAGGATCAGCACCTTTATCTATCAAGTTAAAAACTTTTATCCACTTGATTCTATCTCTAATTCGAGTTATGAAGTTTAATGAAGGGATTTCTATTCCAAAACTTTCACCCAAGTTTATTAAATCATTGAATTCTTGAGTTGTTTTGTTCTTTTTGGATATTAACACTCGACTGGCCTTATCGAAGTTTTCAATTTCCTGTTGTAATTCCAATATTTGATCAGTTTCTGTACTTGAGAAATTTAAGGATGTAATTGCATCAATCAATTTTACCAAGTCATGTAAACTAGCTCTTTGATATTCAGTATTATTCCTAATTCTTTGTTGATGCTTGATTGCCAATAGATTCTGACACTCTTCAATAAACTGATTTGAATTAGCAATAAACTGTTTCAAGTTTGCGAGTGCCTTTTTGAACTTGATATAAATTCGACAATCGTTATTAGCAACACTTTCCACAGCCGAAGCTATTTTTTCTCCATCAGTTAAAATTGACTTATAAATTTTCAATGATAATTGTTCGGTATCTTTCATGATCGTTTCATAATCTTGTAACCATCTTTCAAAGTCAATGGAATAATTGGAAATGATTTTGGAAAAGTTTCTCAACTTTTCATCCGAATAATATAAATTGAGCTGAATTGTAAAATTTTTTGAACTCATCAAACTTTCCCTTGTTTGCAAAAAGTAATCCAACGTCATTGAAACCTTGGATTTATCTTTTCTATCCGTTATTGTTACTCTTGAAGGAAAGCCAGATTTTAAGTCAACGTCGGTGACAGCATCTGCAAAACTAACATATTTTTCATCGATTATGGTCTCCTTAATCTTCAATTTTCTAACTTCTTGTCTAAGATCCAATTCTTTCGTGCAAAGTTTTTCATACATATCTTGAATTCTGACATAAACATCAGATCCATATCCAATATTTTTCCCAGAATCAAATACTTGAATCAAATTAATCATCATCTTAAAAACCAGGAAATTAGGCATGACACCCTGTGTAGATAACCATTCTTCAGCATCTACTGCATAATTTAGCCAGCAGTTAGTTGTAAAGTTAACCTCTTCTGTGACATTGAATCCAAGTGAAGTCGAAGTAGAATATGATTTAGGATATTGTATTATAAATTCCCCTGGTTTTTGGACAGCAACATGGTGAATAATACCCCTCAGTTTGAGCATTTTTGGTGTAACGAAAGTGTGCTTGTTTGACATTGTTGGTTTCATAATGTTTTGAAATGTCGGATTGCTATGTTGGAGTCTGCGTGGTGTTCCAGTGGTTTCCTGGTTTTGCGCTTCCTGTTCAAATTCTTTAGTCAATTGTTCAAATTTGTCGTATTCCAGTTCTGGTATAAAATACCAAACTTTATCGGCTCCAATAAGATGATAGTTCGCCAATTGTGCAAAATGATCTTGATAATCCCAATTGTCCATTGTAAGTGTACCACCAATATTCAATCTTGGAGTGGCTATTTCAGGATTATTCAAATCAGTTTCGACCATGGTTCCTAGAAGAGAGTTTGGAATAATTGGAAGATTGTGTAAATTCCACGGACATAAATTGTCGCGGTTAAAACCTTGATTAGCGTCATTTACATTACATCCAAGAGTTTTGACAAATCCAAAATTGGTTGACTTGGAAGATAATTTTCCGACTTTTAATTCAAATTTATAATCTTTTAAAAATTTCCCAAGAATATCATCCGATTCGGAAGATAAAATATTGTTACCTTTAAGATCGCCGATTGAATTCTTTATATGCTCTTGTACCAATAAATCTCGTCTTATGTAATCATTTAATGTCACACGAGCGGAAGAATTTGTTTGATCTTGGCAAATATCACTGTTTTGAACTAGTAACTTTAAAATATGATTAATATAATTCTGACGTGAAAGAGTATTCGACTGCTTCGGAACAATATTCAAAGATGCTAGTGGGAAACCTTTCAGAAGCTTGGATTTGATTGATCTTGACAATGGTTCTAATGGTTTTATTATTGGAGGACGATCTGAGTTATGTAGACGTTTTGGTTCTGGTAATCCATCTTCAAGAAGACGTTTACCATTAGCATTAGTGAAGGACGATATTTCAGCCAGCTGAAGATCATTGACGGTACTTGAATTTAAACAGTCTTTAAGTTCCGTTTCCAACGGATGCAAAAGAGAGAGGTAAGCATTTTGAATTATATTGGCACAAGTTGTATCTATTTGCAATTCACCACATATTTCTTGCCAAAGATTTTCTTGATCAACTTTTTGATACCCTCCATAAACGTCAACATAATTGAAAAGTTTAAAAAGATTCAATGATTTGCCATTGATTGATGGCACCATACTTTCTAGTTTGGTTGGCACAGTCTCTTGTGATGGTTCTGATTTAATGCTAGCTTCTCCACTGTCTTTGTCACCTTCTTTAGCATTATTTTTAGGGATATCAATCGCACTCTCAATCGCATTATCTATACCACCCGCTTTATCATCTTTAGCACTTTCTTGAGGAATGTCAATCGCAGTCACACTATCTATCCCACTTTCTGGTTTAATCAACTGTGGGGCTTGTGTATTTTCATGTTGTACGCTATCAATTTCCATAGGTTGGGGAATATTTTCGGACCCTTGCACTTTATCAATTTCCATGGGTTGGGGGGTATTTTCGGAGGGTATATTATTGCCGGGTTGTAAATTCTCGGGAGCAAATATTACTTGTGAAACATTTGCAGTGTCTGATTGAGCAGATCCCTGTTCAAGTGGAGACTGTGAAACAGTTGTTGGTTGTATATTGTTTACAAGTTGAACACCTGGCTCCACTTTGACTGGTTCTGACTTGACTTCTGGTTTGATTAATTGGGGGACAACTGGTATATTCTGAGAATCTTGGGGAATCGATGGAAAAACTGAATTATTTGTTTCCAGGGGTATTTCTGATTTTATATCCTTAATATCCTTACTCTTATTCTCCAGATCTGAATTCCAATGTTGAGTCAACACTTGAGTAAATTTTACCAATTTCCCATCATTTAAATCATCAAATAAAGTGATTGGACTGAATGAAATATTATTCAATTGAATATTTGAATTCAAGGTTTTCTGATAACCAGGAGATAATACGACTTTGATAGCTCCATATTCTTTGGCTTGATCATAAACCGATTCAATAAACTTGATTGGATCTTTCGATTGATCATCATTCAAATGAAAAGTTGGTATTGTATCCTGTAAATCATTCTTAAATAAACTTGTAGATTCTATAATAGTATCAGTGGTCATATCAGGCACATGGAACCTAGATGTATTTGGAAATGACATGATAGAAGCATTCAAGTATATATATGATTCAGTCAGAATATGAAAAAAAAAAACTTCCACTGCGATGTTTAGCCTAGATTTTCCCGTGGTGGGCTACGCCCAGTCGCGCCAAAGTAATGGGTGCAGAAACCGTGGATTCCTCGCTAATCTCGCCACCATCTATGTGGACAGTTAGGCTCTACTAAAACTAGATTTGATAACACGCAATCACGACAACAAATGTATACGAGTATTAAACCGTTGTCATGAATAATATCATGTTTTTGGATCAACTTACCTATTTTCCTACACCTACATAGTTTTACTTATTTTCCGGTGATTGCAAATAATCCTTCCCGGCCAATAATCCCACATTTTCAGGCGAGCTACCTTGATACTTGGAGTTATGATTATATAATTTGCTGTTGTAAGTGCTAAAGTTGACGTCAAGAACACGGTTCAAAGTGAAAACAAAGGGTAGATTTTAAAGATTGGTAGGAAGATGCATATGCACTGAACCACCCCAAATATTGCCATTTTCAAAAAATGTAAAAGTTTTCACGATTAAGGTTAAGTTTACCAAGTCAGTTACGTAATTCGGAATGGTTTATCAAAGTTAATTCTCAAATCGATTGGAACTGGTGGGGTTGGGAAGGAATTCCGCAAAATGCAATTTTTATCGAAAATCGATGTTTTTAGTCCAACGGTAAGATGAAAATTAGTAATCTCGATAATAAGAACCAAAGTTTAACCAAATACTCATTGAGCAATGTAAAAAGTAGAAGTTGAAGATATGTAGATATATATAGAAATCAGGCAAGTTGTTTTGAATATATCAGATAGTGTACAAGAAAACGGGTTGGATTGAATTTAATGGGTATTGTAGAACCAAATCATAGAGGTAAACGAATATTTCAACGTTCACCGAAGGATGGTATCCATGAATAGTTGTAAATATTGGTTTATCTTACAATCGTTGAACTACCCAATATTCACCTTAATGTCATACAATTCTCAATCACTCAATTAGAGTAACAACTGATTTTACGTTTGTTACCGTTTAAATCGTAGTCCATCATAAAATATTCCGATATACATTATCTACGCTGAGGAAACATCGCCATACAATACAATCTGGTGAGTTTTATACCAACCAGACAATAAACTGATTGACTAGAGCAAAATTCTACACCAGTAAATGACAGTATTAACATTGCCTGGAACAAATTCTATACGTTGATACGAATGGTATACAAGTACAACCGACCATATGTAATGCAAGGATTGTGAACCAACTTACATGTACATTGTCTCTGTACAAGATAAAGACTAAGCCAAGCACAAAGCCCACAATCTATACATTTCGTATAGTGGATACGGCTTGGACTTGTCCCAAATTTGCTTGGTGCACAAGTCGAATCCAATCTACATGCAATGAGACCAGAACATCCAATTAAAACCCACGTTCAATCACTTGGCAAGTGGCAAAAAAATACTCATCTCCAAAAATATCAAGATAACAATTATAAAAATAAAATAAAATAGAAAAAATATGAAATAGGAGATTTATCGTTATCAGAAATCCCAACCAGTTGAGTAACTGGAAATAACAGTTTCATCTTTATTGTTATTAACTTCGCCTATTACAGTAGGTTTATAATCTATAGCAAGTTTTTTTGTAGAATCGGGCTCCTCTAACCGTGCTTCATGCAATGAGCATTTGCGCAATTTCAGTGTTGATAAAAAGTTATGAAACGGTAGTAACAGACA
>JAXQKE010000561.1:0-11778 GCA_037042355.1 Candida sp. Y128-05E
TAATCACATGATTTTAAATCACATGATTTTCTCTATTCTATTTCTATATACTAAGTATCAAACTTACGTCTAAAGTAGAGTTCTATATCTGAACTACTTTTCCATATCTTAGTTTTTATAGTTTGTAACGTCATATCTTTAGTTAATTCAATTCCTTTACATTCAACTACCAACCATTCACTTGCTTCTTTCCCATTCTTCATTTCACTTGGTTTACTTTCAAACTTTTCTGTTAAGTATGTTAATATCTTACTCACTCTCAACATATTATGTGATGTTAATTTTATTGATGATTCCAATACTGGTAGTTTCTTGATTTTTCTCGTGGTTTTCCCTCCTATTTTCTTGGTAGGTGGTAATTCATTATAATTACATTCAACTAATTGGAAGGCTATCTTTGGCATTTCTCTTGGGTTGTAACGATTGTATAATAAGGGTCTTCCTACCCATCTTGGTAATTTCATTCGTAATTCATTAATCATGGTGTTATTGTTTAAATCTCCCAACAGGAAACTGCTAACGTCTCGATAGTTTCCTAGAAGGGGACTGTATTCGAATATCATTATTTGGAGGTTTTGGGGGAGTAAGGTCCCGTTGATTCGAGGGTAGTATGGCAAATACTCTCCCTTATTTAGATCCCGCACAGCGGGATCTATAACGTCAACTTTTAATAATGAGTCGACATGTCTCGTCAGAGACATTTTTTCAATATAATACTTTTTATTAGTATTAATTAATTTCATGATACTGTCGTCAGACTCATTAAGTGAGGTTAACGATACCATTGATGAGGATTTGGATAGGTTATCTCGTTCTTCTGATTTGGTGGATGTGTTCAGAGGTTTGGTCTTACCAAAGTATTTGAATTTCTTACTCGAGACACTCGAATCGTCTTTGGAATTCTTCAATTCTTCACGGAACTGCAAATCATGGTTCCATTCGTATAAACTATACTCATGGAACCAAGAATGGAGGAGAATGGCTCCTAGGTAGTGCCTATCGTCAATTGATGCACGCACTTTTTTCTCTTTCAAGTAGGCATTGGATGGGTAGTCTAGTGACAAGGAAGGGTAGTTCTTGACCATATCATCATAATATATCTCGACATTTAAGAATGATGATTCTTTAAGGGTTATAAATAATTTTCCCGCCTTTATTTCCACCTCACACCAGTTGTTCAATGTTTCATTATCTTGTAGTTTGGAGAAGATATTATCCATTTCTTTAGTTCGCACCTCGAGTTGTTTTGAATCCAAGCAGTGCTTAGATTGTCCGGGCCAGGTTTTAATTTCCTGACACGTTAGCAAGTCCCACATTTTTATATCTCCATTTAGATATAATGCTAAAATCTGGCGTTTATTGTTGAATACTCTTTTTGTGACAACACTCTTGGGCTCGATAATAAACCCGGCTAGCGGTTTTAGGTTGAAGGGAACAGCTGAGATGTTTTTGGGGGACACTGGATTTAGCAATATCTCAACGGGGGTTTCATCGATCGTGGAGTCTTTCAAAAACCCCCGGGGGTTGGTCTTGTACACATTGATGAATTCTTTGGAAGGCCCCCCATTGGGGTCTAAGAACATGGAATTGTAATCTTCCTCAATTTCAAACTTATCGGCAGTCTCCGTAGGCGGAGTACCAGTGTCCATAGGGTTACTGAACGTCGACTGGAGATCAGTGTCCATTGACAAATGGGAAATAAGATCATAAAAATCGGAATTCAAATCATCCTGCTGGACATCATTCTGCACTAGTTCCACCTCCAGGTCTTTATTCACCAAATGGTCA
The DNA here is from genome assembly GCA_037042355.1 of Candida sp. Y128-05E. Classification (NCBI taxonomy): domain Eukaryota; kingdom Fungi; phylum Ascomycota; class Pichiomycetes; order Serinales; family Debaryomycetaceae; genus Candida; species Candida sp. Y128-05E. The sequence continues at coordinate 1,789 of JAXQKE010000561.1, forward strand.
GTCCCGGTGCGTAGGTACTGGTACTTGGCAATATCGCGTGTGCTGGGTACAACATACTGGTTAAAGCAATTAGAATTTGATGAAAGAATCGAAGATCCCTGAACACATAAAGATAACACAGGGGAGTCCTCATCGGCGATAATTGTCGAAATACCAATCTTCTCATCGACAAGTGATGTATCTGCTGCACTAAAAGAGTCAAATTCCGGCACTGCCGGATGGTCAGAACTGGAGCAGTATGAAATATCGGTTTTCAAGATCCTCCCGGATCTGTCCCCAGAGTAGAATGTAGAAAAGTCGGCTTGATCACTAGTTAACGCCCACACGGGATAGTCGTGGATATCAAAGTTCTTAAACAACTTGAATGTCCTCAAATCCCATAATTTAATACTCGAATCACTTGATCCCGAAAGAATATAATTCCCATTCATCAATAGACATCTAATATTATCTGAATGGCCAATAAGTTTCCTCACAAACGGACTTTCAGTCCGTTTGTCAAAAAGGTTTATTGTCTGCGACGGACCACCGGTGGCGATCAAATCGCCACAATTTGCAAGAGAATAGACTGACGAAAGGTTGGTGGAAATATCGGACCTATTGCAAATCGTCAGCACAGAAGTCAATGTATTAAGGTCCCAGATATTAACCTTGCCATCGAGACCCCCCGAGACAATATGATTCGACTTCGTCGAATCATAGGAGAGTTTCCTAATATAATCGGTATGGTTATTAGCAAAACGAGTAATGGAATTACTCTTTAGATCGACAATCTTTATACTTAAATCGGAAGAACAAGTGACCAAATGGTCCTGATCAACCAACTTGATATCATTAATCCAATCGAAATGGATATTGTAATTATCCACTAGCGAAAACTTACTCGCCGGAGGCGAGTAAGGGAGAGTGTTTGAGCTAACACTTGCCTCTAATTTTAATAAATTAACATCAGCATCATCATCATCGACTCCGTCGATGATGATATTATCTCGCATTCCCACTTCGTGGGAATGTGAATCCTGACCATTTTCCCAAACCTTAACACACCCATCTCTCCCACCAGTATACAACCTTCCATTATCATATTGCAATGCATTCACCGGCAATATATGATTCCCATTATCCTTTGAATCACCTAGTAAATAAGCTAGACCTATTTTAGGAGTTGTCATAATGATAGGTTAAATTGTTATAGAATATCAATTGATATATGAGTGTAATAGTAAATGATGTTGTATTAATGATAAGTATGAATAGTTGTACTAACTTAATGTGTATATGAATAAGTGATAATTAAATGTTAATTAACTGGGGAAGGTTGTAATTTGGAGGTTTTTCATTCTTTCTGAGAAATCTAAAGTTTTAAAAAAGTTTAAAATAGGAGAAACAAAAGAAGAAAGAAAAGTCTCACTGGAAAAACAAACAACAAACAACAACAACCAATGGATACTTCTATAGAAGAATTAAAAGCTGCCATCTACTTAATGGTAGCTAAACAAGTAGATGATAAATTATTACAATTACCACAGAAAGATAATGATTCAGTAGTTGCTACTCCTACTTTCTTAGCTGGATTAGTAGAATTAGTATATAATCAATTAATCTCTTGTGGTGAAGATTTAGAATTATTTGCTAATCATGGTGGTAGAAATACTATTAATACTAAAGATATATTTATGGTTACTAGGAAAAATGAGATATTAACTAATGCCTTGAAACAGTTTGAAACTACCTTAGATGGTAATTAGATAAAGCGTCTTGAGAGATTAATTATCTAGTTCTATCTTATATATCTTGATGCTTCATGAATCAATATTTGATATTATCTAATGATACCCTGACCTCAACATCAGATATTTCAAATCCTTTTAATTTAGTAGTGATAAATGGGTTATTTTTATGCTAGTTGCAATGAAATTGCCATTAATAGAAATTTTGTTACATATATTTTACTAAAGATTTAGGCAGGTAAATCTGGTAAGGTTCACTAATGACTCTTCAGCTCATTAAGATTATACGCATGTAATTGAAACAGTTAGATATCCATTTTCGACTCTGTGATATTATTGGCTGTTAGTAACTACTCACAGGAACAATAAAACGATTACATTTTTATTTGACCGTTAAAGATTGGTTGAGTATTGGTATTTGGTTCTAGATTTAGGTAGGGATCTAGCGACGTTTCTTTGGTTATATCAAATTATTGGTAATTAATTTGACTTCTTCTTAAATGGAATAACCTTAGATCTAGTGAAACATTTTTTAATTTCAAAAGTTAGATATGAAAGGGTATTTCATTGATATAGAATAAATTTCTCATGGTATTCCGAGTTGGAGGTAAACTAGTTGGACCATTAAAGTTAATATCTTAGACAGTATCCTACAACATGAAGAATTGGTGTTTGGTACTAGATTCGGGTTGCGGTTTTGGTAATTTTGAGTTATTGATTACGCTTCATCTTAAGTGGAATGACCTTAGATCTATCGAAGTCTTTCCAAATAGTGCAAGACTTAGATATCCAAGTTGAAGCGCTGAACTAATTAAAGGATATTACATTGGTACATCCATTAAACAGGTTATTCGTGTCGTGTATAAGAGGTGTTTGGGTTAAATGGGGATATGAACAAAACTGCAATGATTCCTATAAGTTTGAAAACGTTGACACCGGTTATATTGGGATGCAGCCTAGGCTATTTGATTTAATTAAAATACACGATAAATAATAAGTTATATAAATAGGATGAAATGTAGACAGATTTGGTAGAATATATATATATCTCAGGTTTGTATTTGATCTATACAAATTATAATAAGCTTTAAATTTAACCATATAAACAAGACCAACACATTTTGGAAAAATAAAATTTCTTAAACAAAAAAACGTTTGATGCTTGAATAAGTGTTCGTCTAAAATAAATCAGATAATAAGGTGTAGTTGTTTGTAAAGATTACCATTAACTTTTAGTATTTAAATAAATTTTACAAGAGAATCGAACTGAAGATGTCTGAAAAATCCAAACCAACTTTTACATGGTCTTGTCAACTGCGCCAAAATTAAAATTAATATCACGTGACACTAATTGCCTAATTGGGAATATAACTGTACATGATACAAAATAAAACGAGTATTTAGCTAATTAAACTTGTATTCATTGCCTCAGGTCCTTTTAGGGAAACCTTAATGGAAGAATATCTCTATGGATCATATGCCCTTTAAGTTATTGATTAGATTTATGTTTCATTTATCTCAACTTCACCTAAGGAAAAAAACTAACACATTTACGTACTATAATTTGGTTGCAAAATAAATTATAATAGAATACAATAATGGTTTTTGGTTATTTTACCTTTAGCTATTATATTCAGTTTCCAATACTTTATTCAGTTTCTAATACTTTATTCAGTTTCCAATATTATATTCTGGCTATTTGATTCTACTGAGGTGTAAAATAATTCTATTCTGGTTCAACTTTACACCTTTATAAATGTTCTGGGTGATTCTATTATAAGGAAGCTGTAATAATATTGGGATAAAATTTTGTAGGTGTTATCTTGGAAGAATTGTATTTTGGTGAATGTTTATCCTGTCAAATCTAAGACTTACTTAAATTTTATTTCCAGATCACAAGTTTTAGGAAAGTAAAAAATAAATTGGCTGCGAAATTCATGAAATTTAGGGTATATATAGATGTGGATCCCTACAGTTATGATACAGTTTTCATTTCTTAAGAACCCCCTTTCGAAATTGTGTTATTCGCCTTTCTAGATTTTTGTCTGCAAAGATTTGATCCAGCCATAATAAAAACACCCAGATTAACCTTTCCAAACTAAGAAGCTCCTAACTATTTAAAGAGGTGGATTCCCACTAGTTTTGGGTTTTACAAATTATCTATACTAAACATGTTTTCTACTAATTTACCTATTAATACCAACATTTTTAAGACCAACTCCGCTAAAGCTTTCACCCAAGCTTGCAACAAAGCTTCTGAAACTGTAAAATCAAATTTGGTTGCAAAAATTGATAATTTAAGAAAATACAAAAACTTAGATTTAAATAAATCTAAATCAGATACTACTCTTTCAAACACCAACACCAATACCCCAAATGCTCCTCCAACTGACTCTGTAATCACCACCACCACCACTACTACAACTACCATTATCACTACCAAAAGTACTACTACTTCTCCCGCAACCACCACCGCATCTCCAATATCCGCTTCTACTACTACTACTAAAACCACCACTACTACTAAAACCACCACCACTACCACCACTACCACCACTACCACCATCACTACTACTACCGCCATTACCACCACCACTATTACCACCACCCCTTCAGCCGTTTCCGACGTTATAAAGCCAGGTAACAAAGAAGTTGTCCATGAAAACTTAGATTTAAAGAAAAACGAACTGTTTGTAGAAAAGAAAGCTCAAGATGCTGTTGAACTCTCATCAGGTTCTGTAGAAGAGCAACCAGATCAAGAGAATACAGTATATAATACCTCTCCAACTGAAATCAAAGATGAAATTGGCGAAGTAAGCTCATTTGAAGAAATAAACCGTTACGAAAGTGACGAGGAAACAATTTTTGATCCACCAACTACACCAATCAAAATAAAACATGATTTAGATTTCCAGTTGCACCAGAAAATCGTGTTTGTCATGGTTGGCTTGCCAGCTGCAGGGAAATCAACTATTAGCAAGCAGCTAAATGAATATATGAATAATTTTAATCAGCTAAACTCAAAAATTTTTAATGCTGGTGATGTCCGGAGGGATTGTCAGACAGAAAACGATGCTAACTTTTTCAATCCCGATGACAAACAAGCGAAGTTGTTGCGCGAGAGCTACGCCAATATCACTATTGGCAATTTAATCTCCGCTTTAAATAATAGTACCATCAATATCGGATTCTTGGATGCGACCAATTCCACATTGGAACGCCGGAAAAGAATGATTAATAAGATTAAAGATGAAGTCACCAACCCCATGATTATTCTTATGAATGTAGCCAACACTAACACCAAACAAACCAACTACAACATTGCCTGTAAGTCTAAAAATGCAGACTACTCAATGAAAGACTTTGAGGCTTCGATCGCTGACTTTAAAGTTAGGATCGACAACTACCTTAAAGCTTACCAACAAATCACTACCACCGAACTCAACAATTGTCCAATCAATCTCTACATTAACTTCGAAAACGGTGGAGAAACATTTGATATCAAATGTTTCGATACCGTGAATGTAAACTTCTTAAATTTATTACACCAATTTGTTGGTGAATACCCCGAAAACTTTGGTGACGAATACTTAAAGAGAGTCGACGAGTGGATGGTCTTCATTGAAGGCTTGGATAATAGTAAATTGGACTCTGATGCCATTAAACAAAATTTAAAAGCCGAATTGCAATATTAATCAAAAAAATATTGTATTTGTTTATTGCTTCGGATCTATTATTTTATAAAAAGCAAATGGTTTATTATAATAATTGTTTATTATTCGAAAATCTCTGTAGAACTTGTATACTATATTTTAAATACATAAGTAACTCTAGAATTTACTCTCATATCCATTACATCCCATATATCGAGAAGGAAGCTAGAGAACCTCTCAAGTAATTTTGGCTCAAACTTAATAGTGCTGTAATATTGATTTAAAATTTGATAGCCTGGAATTGAACGTAGAAAGGGGACTTTAATGTCATGTATGTGTGTATAATTTTGCAATTTTTCGTAAGATAGTTTTCATCTACTATATCGAGTAGTCAAACAATCTAGAGCAAAAAAGACGAAATATTGGTTAACCTATACTATAACCCAGTTCGACTTGATGAAAGTTGAATAACTGATCCCCAAACCCAGTTTATCCGTTGATATGCTGTTAGCTTCGAGATGGATATTCACCCACGACCTATAATATTGGTCCCATTGTGTACATTCTCCCGAGGGTCATGTTAATCAACCCGTTTCCGAATCTAGGTATGATCAGTATATTCATCAGCCACAGGCAATCGTAAATGGTGGTTTTACTGTCATCGGTAGCCTTTAAAGACTCGGCCGTTTATCATACATGGTAGAGCGACTAGGAGATATAATTCCTATACCTGATTCAGCTCCAACCCAATAATTCTACACATGGTATCACCGAGTTTTATAAAGAACGAATAGGACAATGGTATGGACTACTAGAACCAGAAGCAAAAACAGGCGATACACATAAAGATCATGCACACATTTCTTTTCAATGACAGCAATTTGTTCCCTTACCAGTGAAACCTTTTTTTCAACTTTTGTAGTACCAGCTTGACTAGAGATCAACCAAGTAGCTACTTTCCATAAGTTTTCATTTTCATCGTGCATGTCGTTAGATTGATTGGAATTCATCTTGTTTGAAAATATAACAAATCAGTTTCATTTTTCAAACACAGAATAAACATGTCTTCTTATATAAGGTTTAGTGATTAGGAAACTTTAGAGATTACCAGAATATGGAATTTACAACAAATTTAATTTGTATTTTACCGAAAGAGTTGTAATTAATTCCAAAATCATTATAACGTCACAACTACTTGGTGATAATCTCCAGATATAGTTCCTGGATTCATAATCTCCATATTTTATGGAAATCCGATTGAACATTATAATCTTTAGAATTTATTAAGAGCCTTTAGTTGAATGACATAATAGACCCTTACTTGTCAGTCCCTCTTGAATAAAAGGTGAAGCCTTATGTGAGTCTCAAATCTTCCAAGCAATCTTGAATTCTGTTTGGACTAATAACTTTGATTTTGGCAATTCTAAAGCTGCAACTTGTCAGGGAATGAAAGAATAAGGATGATCTAGTAGTGGGAAATTGTAAGAATAAAATAAAGTATATTTTGGGGATCAAAAGAAGTGAATACAACGTTTCCTTTTCATATAAGCTACCAATTAATTATAGAGGTCGGTTATCTGCACAATTGCTCTCAAGATGTATTCCTATGAAATGAATGCAATCAAAACAAAATCGAATACAAACCAGGAAACTCAATCAGAAACAAATGACTTGAGAGAGATACCGAATGAGAATAAGAATTACTGGATGTTACTTAATTGGATGATTAACAACGAGGAAGCGAAAACAAAAATATCTAGTAAGAAGAATAGGTTCTGGATATTTGATAAGTTGTTTGGAAAACAAGAGGACTTGGACAACAAGACTTATTCTACTGCAAAAGAGGAGGAAGCAGATATGATACTGCCCGATGTGAAACAAGCAGAACAGGATAGGAAAATGAATATACTAACAATGGTAGTAGAAGCTTTTATGATCGTTGCATTGGCGATTGTGCTGGCCTGCGTTTACTATAATAATAGATAATGATGTTATCATTCGGTGTTAGACTGTATTAGCTAGATATCTTATTTTGAGTAAAATTGTATTATGAAGCCTAATGTATAAACCTTTTATTGCCTGGTGGTATTAGAAATGGGGTAGAAGTAAAGAATACCCAGTTGTCAATCCAATTTTTATTGAAGCTGTCCTACCATCAGCTTTGGGAGTATCGACGACAGTAGTTCTACTTGAGTGTATTTTTACGTAATTTACATCAACAATGTGCTTCAGAATTGGAGTTTCCAAAAACTGATTAGCACAAAAATATTTACATTCTATTCAAATCCAATTCATTTATTCGTCTTATAACTTTTGATTTGATTCAAAATAATTTGAAATGCACTCACAATTAATAAAGGAACCAAATTTTGAACTGACTACATGCTTGATCAATGAAAGGAAAGATATTTGGAAGGTTATAAACTCAATACTTGCCAAACAGAATATAGAACAAGCCGAAACAAATGTTGATGATATTTATCATGATGAAGTCAATGCTCTACTGAGTCAAGAGAAACAGGATATAGTGAATGAGAGCACGCGTATTATCGTTACTGCTAATCTTATGTGCTTTGGTACGTTTTTGGTTGGTTATTTAACTATTTTAGTATTTTTGCACATCTCTAAGTAATAAAGGTAATACACGGCTACACCCTTGGGAATGTTCCCATTTAGGTTCCCCTTAGAGTAGCGTATGAGGAAATTCATACAAGGATAGTTAGTTATATAGTCATTATAGTTGTATGTAAAACATAGATCTAATAGACACCTTACAAAAACAATCAAGTGACTGAACAAATTACAACTTTACTAGGCTATATAAATTTGTTCAATTGACATCTTGTGTTATTAAGCCGAATTTGGTAAGTTGGGCTATTTATTTAACGTGCTAGGTTACTGGTTGAATTACCGTGAATATCAGCTATCTTCTGAATAAAAATAAATATCATAAACCATTTTTATGTACACTAAGGTGGGTATTCTTTCATCTACAATTATGTTTATATCGATATTCTTTAGTATTCTTTAGATTTTCGGATGTTACCTTCAATGCCACAAATAAATCAATATTTATTAAGGAGAATCATTGTCAAAAGTAACAAGATTCCTATTTCACCAAAATTATATATGTATATTAGTTTGAGAGTACCATTAACAAAATATTCCATATTTTACACGTCACAACCCCAACCCCCATTAAGACACCTGCACCAATGGCTTGCCAAAGGGGCGGAGGAGGCGGTTCGATTTGTACACCATGGAACCATTGAATCCATGTGTTGCCATAGACGAACCAGTATGGCAAGTACATATTATACACGCTATCCAGCAATACATATAGTGTGATATACATGGCTGCACCATCAATATGTGGAAGCTCCCTTGTTAAGTTTACAAGTGCAAGCATATCCATGCCTGCTTTGATTGGGTTTTTCAGCTTAAACAGGTTCCTTTTGTGTATAAAAAGCGCTCCATAAACAACACTGAAGATACCTATGAATATGGAAAGACCTAAAACCAAGTCTGATAATTTGTTACGTTTATATTCAAGTGCTGGTTGTGGATCTCCTTCGCCTCGGATTTGAAGATGATCGATAATCCGTTGAACTTGTTGATTATTCTGTCCAATAAGTCCTGGTTGTGGATCTCCTTCGCCTGGGATTTGAAGATGATCAATAATCCGTTGAACTTGTTGGTCAATTTGTCCAATAGGTACTGGTTGTGGTTCTTCTTCGCCTGGGATTTGAAGATGATCTATAATCCGCTGCACTTGTAAGTCAATTTGCTTAATTTTTTTATTGGTTTGATTGTATAAATGTAGAACTGATGGTTGTGAAGGCTGTTGTTCAAGTTGTATAAGTTGTGCAAGTTGTTCTTTCTCTTGGATATAAAGATATTGGGCGATCTCTTGTACTTGCTGCTTGATTTGTGCAATTTGGTGATTACTTGCACTAGTTTGTTGAACTTCTTTTGGTACTGCTGGTGCAATGGGTTGTTTCTCGAGTTGTTCAGGTTGTTCAAAACTGGTTAGAATTTGTACTTGACGTTGAATTTCTTGAATATCTTTATGGTTCTGTTGACCTTGTTCAGAAATCTTTTGATTTTGTTCGGAAATCTTTTGATTTTGTTCGGAAATCTTTTGATTTTGTTCATAAATCTTTTGAAGTAATGACTGTGGGTGTTCAAATTGTGCTTCTTCCAGTTCTGTATCCTCCACCTCTGCTTCAAGTTGATTGCCACCAATACTTACTTCATCGGATTCTAGAAGTTGATCTTCATTTTGATTTTCAATTATGGATGGACTTGAGTTTGATTCTGAATTTGATTGAGTGTCTGAACTATGATCTCCATTAGTACCGCCAGCTGTATTCAGATCAATATTAACCGCCGTGGAATTTATATTTTGGTTTTCATTTGTAGAATCATCTTCGTGAGTTGAATTGGTAGAGTCCCCTGCAAGCAGATTAAGCTCGATATCTATACTTTCCTTCATCATGGCGATAATAAGTTAGTTTAAATGGAATAACTAATTATCGAAATTACCTATTTCTATTTGTACAGTGAATCTATTTTTTTGCACCCATTGAGTTAGACGCCGAGATTTT